>DWNR01001380.1:0-15279 GCA_018250455.1 Polygonus leo
ATTGTTATAGGATTTCGTGGTTAAGGTAAAAATAAATAAAAAACCTAATATACAACAGATAATTTAAATTTTAAATTAGTTTCATTTACTTTAAAATATAAATTATATTTTTATATATTTAAATTATATATATTTGTTTTAAATTATATATATTTGTTATAATTTAATTTTCAGTGAGATAAGTAGGTGTGGTCAAACCCTAATGTACCATAACATCCTGCTTATACTAACATTTAATTTTGCTGAGCAATGGTACATTCAGCTCATATGATCAATCGTTCCGCAATTATCACAAGAATTCGTGATAAAAAGTAAAATTAAAAAGAAATACCACATTCTAAGAAATCACAAAAATAAATATAATACAAATAAAATAAAATATACATTAAATTTAAAATAAATGTCAATTTAACTTGAAATTAATACAACTTTATTTTTATTTTAATTTAAATTTTCGGTGAGATTAGTGGGTGTGGTCGTACCCTTATCTACCATAACATCCTGCTTATACTAACATTTAATTTCATTGAGCAAGAGTACATTCAGCGCACATAATCAATCGATCTGCAATTATTTATTAGCATTCATGATAAATTATTTATTTCCACATGTTTCTAATATATGTGGGTTAATCCGAATTTAATTTTATCGAATCAATCATGCATAGTCATGTTATACGTATTTGTAAATGGATTTGTGTAAACATTATGTTTGTTGGTTTGTCAAAGTTTAAATGGTAATACAAATTGTGTTGTTCCCATTTAAGTATATAGATAAAATCAAATATTTTTTGTGTTTCACCTAATGTGGAATACAGGATTCTAATCTAATTAAAGTACTCATACTTAGCCAAGCTATTTTATCTAATTATCAGTTACTAGACTTTCATAAATTGTGTACAGTTATGTAAGTAAGTCACAGTTTAATTGGGATAAAAATGATAAAATTTTGAAGAAATAACAGTTCACAAGGTATACAAACATTTATAATCAAACTAGCTGATTCGGCAAACGTTGTTCCGCCCTGTAAATTAAAATACTAAAGTGGAAGAAAAATGGGGGTCAATCAAAAAAGGGTTACAATTTAAGGTATTTTTGATGACAAATCATAAAAAATGGGAAAAATATCAATTTTTCAAGAAATAAAAATCTGGTTTGAGCTACCCTTATCACCTAGAGGTATAATAAATGGCCTATGACCTATTCTCAGCCCTACCAAATATATACTAAATTTCAAAAAAAAATCATAAAAAACAGTTAAGCCGCTTCGGAGGAGTTCGATAACAAACATCGTGACACAAGGTTTTTATATATAAGAAGTATTATTCTTAGTTCAGAATATTCAATAAAATACTATGTGTCATTTTTAATTTGTTACAAATATAAAGCATTAGCCGCTCATATACTGTAAATAGTTAGTCCAACCGTAAATTACACGAAAAAATTAAATACATTGAGATTCTAAATTCAAGATATCTATTCTTAACCGATCACGCTTTCTCCTAACTAATAAACAACTATCTAAGTATCTATACATTTTATAATTACCTAAAATGGTAGCGGCAACGGTCAATCAAGAACCTCCATTAAACCTTAATAGCATATAATATAAAAACTGAATTTGTGATGTAATTTTTTAATATTATTATAGGTTACGGGTCGAAATTAAGTGCATGGTTTAGATTGGCTGGAAATAGCCATTTCAACGCTCGACAAGATTTAGTATGAACAGTTATCAGCCTATTATTGTCCCACTGTTGGAGATGCTAATATTAGGAGGTCAGAAGATCTTAGAAAGTTAATAAGTTATAGCTTCGAGAAACCTAAACTTATATAGGTTTATTCTGCTATGTTTTTATGCGATATACTTGGCAATATTTTTTACTACTTGTGTTTCTTCGTTTTATGTTCCTTGCACGAATGTTTTAATGGAAATGGGAAATGAACACATTCATTTCTATTAAAAAACACATTTTTTATGTTATATAATACATATGTAGATGAATACTTAATGAAAGTTAAGCTGCATTGGTCATCACAACCCATTAATGTCCCACTGCTGGGATGGGTCTCCCCTCACAGAGAGAAGGATTTAGGCCGTAGTCCAGCACGCTGGCCAAGTGCGACTTGGTAGACTTCACATACCATTGAGATTTATTTACAATCTCTTGGGCATGCAGTTTTCCTCACGATGTTTTCCTTCACCGAAAAGCCAAAACTGTATTAGTAAATGAAATAATTTATTAATTGGCTTTAATCTCCTGAATCAGGTTTATAAGAATAAGCCAGGCCGATGACAATCCGGTAAATACAAGTATTTTTTATGCAAAATGGTTTTGTATCCATAAGTAGTCTGTATGATACAGATACATTTTGTAGCTCGGAAGCCACTACAGGGAAATTAAATGCTAATGTTCATTCTTTTTTGCATTAAATCACGGATGGTATGTATACACCGCAATAACCAGTGTATACACCACGTTAGGATAAAGGATACGTCGGAAGGCAGGAACCGCGCAGTGGGAACGGGTGCAGCAATAGAGACAATGGCCCAATTGCGCTCCCGGCCCCCTATTGTTGACGTGACACTCTACTGCGACTAGATGGTTTTGGTACTTGATAATTGTAATGATTGTTTGTTTTTTTCTTAAAAAGCTTATTTATAGTTCACTATATCGACCAACTGACTCAAAGCTTTATAATACTTTTATAATACAGGTAGTTTATAAATTATTGTTAAAATTTGGTATTTATCAATCAACTTCAAAGATGTAAGTGCTTCAAGAATATGACGCTCATTTTAATACAAACATTTATTACTATTCCAGCAAAGTGGTATTGGATAATTTCGAAAATAAAAAAATAATTAAGAGTATATTTCCTGTATAGAATGAAGTATCGTTTAATTATAGTATACGGTAAACATATTAAATAATGTTTTAAGACAAGCGTTCAATTACATTATCTACCTAATCTAAGTTTAGTACGAATCTATTAACATTAACGTCTAGCTTTAATTTATAACATTTAAATACTGAGTAGGTTCAAGAGTTCAAATCACAACAAGACTTTTGACCACTAGCAGAACCGCAAGACAAAGTAGCATTGCGAATTTTCATAATGCTAAGAGAAATACGCAACACTTCCTAATTGCCACAATAAATTTGTCGACGCAAGCTCACCATACACTGAATGAAACTAATACGGGTAATACCACTTTATAGCCGGTTGTCGTATGAACACCGCTCCTTATATTATGCAACAGATCTAGCCGGATAATAACTACATACGGTAATAAACATGCATGTCAACCGACTGAAATGACACAGCTTTCTACAAGGAAATTTCTCGACTCTTATTGAAAATACCGGAACGCTCGACAATCCATCATGTCGGTGTAAGTGGACGTCATTCTAACAAGCATATTTCGTTGCATATTTGTAACATGTGTATTGCTGGTAATGGGAATTGTATATCATGCTGATACGTGCTTTTGTATCTTTATCGCAAGAAATAGTGTGAGGATTTACCTCGTCATTCTGTATGTACCAATTATTAAATTTAATGCAATATTTAAAGCTTTACATAATATAATGAATAATATATTAGTAACTTATGATTTTGAGTTACTTTACTTGAATTGAGTAATAAATAATTATTAGTTTTAAAATACTTTTAGTTGAATGTTGACTAGATCTAATTGTAAGTTGCTAATTGTTACAAATTACAAAATTGTAATATAGGCTAGGACCTAGGCTTTGTCTACGAGTATACCAACCTGTACCAAGTACCATTGAATGGTACTTAAGGTTAGCGAAAGATGCATTGCTACCCATGAGGACTAAGATGATCCCTTATGTGCAAGTATAGCCGGCAACCACGCCTCACCATAATCGCTTCATGGAGGATTACGTGCGTGGTGGTGCTACCGTCTGCTTTATTTTGAAATCGCATACACTTATTTGAAATCTTGACATTTTTTTAATCATATAAAGGTAACAAACAAGCATGCAGTCCACATGACGGTAAATTGTCATTGAATCTCATGGAAATGAGTAATCATCCCCAAGTACGATTAAGTCATACCTAAGTTTGATCATAGATGCGTTGCTACCCTGAGGACAAAGATGTTCGCCTCGTATATAAGTATAGTCGGGAACCACGCCCTCCAAACCGAAACACAAGAATTGCTTCACGAAATATTATGAGGGTGGCGGTGGTACCTCTCCGGGTGAACTAAACGAGTTCAACCACCTGGACACATATTTTTATATGCACCCATTTCAATGATCAAATCGCTTTAATCGCGGTATATAAGCGTGACACTGCTCGCACTGCCCTCGTCAAACGGTGTCGACGCGGATCTATTATGATCTCGTTTGTTCCGCGACACTCGATTATCGCATTCAATGAAACGGAACATTGTTCAACTACGGTATGATTATTCAAATCTAGAACGCAATATGTTTAATGTCACAAGCAAATTGCGGTAAGTGTATTCGGATATTTAAACTGAGTGTCCTGTATTATGGAGTTTCTGTTGCCGTTTCTTCTTAGCAAAAACATCTTGTGAAACGGTGTTATCCACACATAGTATAAACAAATAAATACTGATGTCGCATTTAATTTCTCTAAGGGATTTCACAGAAAGGTCTAAGTATAAAGTGAAATTTATATATTAATTTAAAATTGAACGGAAATATAAATGTGATAGATTGTCGAAAATATCTCAATTGTGGATGTTAAACTAAGCCTAATACTAACTACTTGCCAGTGTGACGTACTACATTATGGTGTCTAATTCAGTGTTGCTCAATTGAGAATGTCCACTTTGTTAACATTGGTGACCTACCTCAAGAAGGGCAGGTCCTAGGAAGTCGAAGGTAAAACCGTAGGTTGGTCTTCCAGGATTGTAATGACGGGAGATAACCACTCTATTTCCTGTGATTTTAATTGGCGTTCTTAAGAAAACTCGTTCAGCGTTTGTTTTTTTTTATTATTGTGTAAAGGCAGCAAACGAACATGTAGTCTACCTGATGGTAAGTGATCGCTGCCGCCCATGGACATCAGTAATCAATCCCAAGTACAATTAAATCATACCTAAGTTTGATCACAGATGCGTTGCTACCCCTGAGGTCTAAGATGTTCACCTCGTTTGAAAGTGTCGTCGGCAACCACCCTCTTCAAACCGAAACACAATAAATTGCTTCACGGAGGATTATGAGGGTATGTGTCATACTTCATAATCAATATTATTGTGCACTAAATAATTTCATTTCATTCGCCCAAGATGACATTCATAGAGGATTCTGACATGACATTCATAGGACATTCATGGAGGTTCACTTCTCAAGTATGAACCTCAAGTTATGAAGTTATATGCTTATTAGAAATGTTTCCTTTAAAGCTTCGTAAAGATACAACATTTTAAGGTGTATCCTCAGCCTAGGCCTATGCCTAATTTGATCGTTAAAATCAAGCTCTTATATTGAACTATAAAATACAAAGATAATATTTGTATTAACTACTCGTAAAAATGATCAAAGAAGATTTCTTAACAAACTAAGCAACAAAGATAATGCGTACAGAAAAGTTATATCTAGAAACAGCCCAGAACTGGATCTAAACGTAATCCCGGATTGTAATGACGAGACATAACCGCTCTATATCCTGTGATTTTAATTGGTGTCCTTAAGAATACTCGTTCTGCGTTGTGTAACAAATGTACAGGTAAATGTAACGATATCACTCATCTGGCTTTAAACTGATTCGGAATTGGATACATCATGGTAAAAGTGATGAAAAATTGTTTTTTATTATAAACATCTTATAATCATCATTAACGTTAATGTTATCGTTATCGTTATCTTTACCGTTATCATTATCTTGTAATTATCACACACATTATAATCAATATAATGCAATAAATAATTTCATTTCATTTTATTTCATTCGCCCAAGATGATATTTATAGAGGATTCTGGAGTTCACTTCTCAGGTATGAAACTCAACTTTTGAATCATTGCTATTATCACAATATATTATTTAAGGTAATATCTAGAAACAGCGCAGAACTGGATCTAAATGTAATTCCGGATTGTAATGACGAGAGATAACCGCTCTATATCCTGTGATTTTAATTGATGTTCTTAGGAAGATTCGCTCAGCGTTGTGCAACAAATGTGAGACGAGTCTTGTGGTTTTAATCTGATTCTAAATGGAAATTACATTTGTAATAATGATGATAAGTTAATAATTAATTTTCTTTAACATCATCTTTATAATAATGATTATCGTTAAAAACATGATAATAATCATAAACATGTTTTTTAATTTACTTATCAAGCAGTTTTTTCTTATAACATCATTTTTTTAATTATCATTTTGATTAATGCTAACAAAATCGTTATCATTATCAACAATATCATATTTTTCATTTTTTCATTGTCCTACTCTGCTTAGTATGAAACAGAAACTATTACATGGACACCAATTCGTTTTTTATAATAACGTGATGATTTATCATCACCATCATTGCTATTATCAATTAACTTTTCCACGGTTGAATCCAAGTCTTTTAACTAAGGCAATATCTAGAAACAGCGCACTGACTCTAAACCTAATCCCGGATTATAATGTCGGGAGAACCGCTCTATATCCTGTGATTATAATTGGCGTTCTTAAGAAGACTTGTACTTTGTATAGCAAAAGTAATAATAATAATAATAGTTATAATAGGTTGGAGTTACAATAGTAAAAATAGTGATAAATTAGTTTTTGTAATAAAGTCATATTTATCCTTGAGAGAGAGAGAGAGAGAATATATAAGAATTCTCTCATCATCATCATCATCAATCTATTACTATTCTACAACTGAGCTTGAGTCATGGTATTTAATCTGCTTTTAAATTGAATTCATTGTACACAATTAGTATGACTTGATAATATGACCTTCATCATCATCATCATCATCATTATCAATACGATCATTTGTCATACTACATTGATACTACAAATTAATAGATACATACTTAGAAAGTAGAGTATAGTGTAGATTTCTTCATAATAACTTAGAAATTTTGAACGATTGCTTGAAAGGAGTAATAAAAACTAATAGTTCATTCGGTTTCGTACAACTTAGATAGGACTAAAATTTCATATATATATATATATTTTTTAATAGATTTTTTCTTTCCCAAAACAGAGCGTTGGTAAAATTAAATAATAACAGACATGATTATGATCTCACAATATGGATTGACGAAGAAAAATAATGGTTAGAAGCAAACCCGTCTCATAAATTCTATTAAGTTAATAACTTTTTTCAAAATTCGTAATAAATGTTTCTAAAAGATAACGTAACAATGGACGTGTAGAATGTATGTGTACATATTGAAGTATCCTTACTGGACGCTAAAACAAAAATAATTAAAAAAAACAACATTTCATTCTTTAAAATCCTAAGTCAAAGCAGTTAATACACAATGTTGACTATGATAAAATAGATCACAGCATCTGCATCCAAACACCCAATTAAGGGTAGTAAGGAGCAAATTTTTCACCTCGGCCCAACCCTATTTGGTCAAGCGTTCGTCAAAGCGTACTCTTTAGCCGCACTCATACAAACGCCGATCAAGTGCGGATTCTACACTCGCCGTCACTGTATAAGGCGCCGCGGCTTAAATTAGCAGCAGCAATTGTGCTATACAACCCTACAGGGTCCAGGTGTTGCACTAACAGCGAATAAGTCGCAAGATATTAGCTTGGACTTGATTACAAAAAAAGAATTGGTCATTTGTTAATGGCTTCATATCCGAATATAAATCTGTTGATTGCAGAATATCCCCGTTTCATTTAAAAAAACCATAAGCATTTAACTTTGTTTTTAATTTCTAATATTTGTTATTTTGACATGTATAGTAATACACATTTTGTAAAAAAATCAAAGCGTACTCTGTAGCCGCACTCATACAAACGCCGATCAAGTGTGGATTCTACACTCGCCGTCACTATATAAGGCGCCGCGGCTTAAATTAGCAGCAGCAATTGTGCTATACAACCCTACTGGGTCCAGGTGTTGCACTATCGGCGAATAAATCGCAAGAGATTCGCTTGGACGATAAAAAAAATCTGTACATCTTTGGATATTATGCTGTTAAGTTGTAAAGCGTACTTGTATTTGACTATATTGTTTTTATTACTGTTATCTTATATTTTTTTGCTTAATTATTTCACACATATTATCGCTTGCAGTAAGACACTGGTCTACACACTGTACCAAGCGATTGTCAGTCGAATCGATTTATCAGGTTGTTACTGCGTGTTTGTTCGTTTTAGTAGTATTAACTAAACTAAATAGTTATTTTTAATAGTTAAGTATAGTTTATTTTGCACTGGAGGTATGCCTATGACGTAAATACGTAACTTTTTTAAAGATCATTCGTTCGTATGAACGAATGAATGTGAATGAATGAATGAATAGATGATTACTTATTGACAATTAAATGTTATGCCCTAAAACAGCATTTTCTTTACAAATTATATGTCATTGTAATGAGAAGTCAACATTATAACAAAAAGTAATAAAAAAATACCAAGTGTAAGTAAGTTATATTCTCGCTAAAGCGTCAAACCAAATGAAATTAATTTGTATTGTTGTGAAATAACATAAATGTATCGTAATATATTTTGATATTACGCCATTAGGGTCGAGAGCGGGGTCGTTTTTGACTATACTTTTTGACATTTTTATAATTTATTTATTCAATCATATCGCACACCTTATCATATTTCATCGCTTGCAGTGAGGCACTAGTCTACACACTGTAGGTACCAAGCGATTGTCAATCGAATCGATTTATCAGGTTGTTACCGCGTGTTTGTGCGTTTAAATAGTTTGCACTGGAGGTGTGAGAGCCTATGACGTACATACGTTACCCTTTAATTGATCGTTCGGTCGTTCGTTCGATCGTGTGAGTGAATGATCACCTATTAATAGTTAAATATTACGCCCTAGCAGACCTTTCCTGACTTATTAAGGGATTACGAACGATTCTGTTTGCTTCTGAAGTGACTTTGTTAGGACTGTGTCTCTCAATTGAATCCAATCGAGATTCCAGTATTGGGTATAAAGGATTTAACAGTTTTTATACTTTGTCATACTGTATCGCTTTATTTCTTTATAAACGTTCTTAATATTGTCGCTATAGTATGTTAAAGTTTATTTACATTTTTGATCATAGGTACATGAATTGATTTATTCATTTTTATTAATATTCTTTTATTTATGTTAAAATGTATAATACCTACAATAAGATAATCGTTAAAATGTATTCTTATTATAATTTATAGCTGAGTACTTAGGAGACACACACACACATCATACTAGCAAATACCTAAACCCAGAAGGAAAATAAAAAAATGATTTTCTTGATCATCTTCCTGGCCAAATATCGAACCTAGAACTTTGGATGCAAGACCGATATAGAGACCGATGAGTCACGTTGGTCCTGATAAGTAATCGACTCCACTGGAAATTATCCACTGGAAATTTAGCAAAATTAGAAAATTACTTGAACTCTAATTTTATTTATTAACAAATTTATTGCATATGTATAATTGAACAGCCGTAAGTCCAATAATTATTTGTAATTATAAATAACCATAAACATAACGAAAATAATTATAATTATTACTATCATTATAATTGTGACACGGCATTAGAGAGGTATGGAAGTTTCACTCGAGTAGAAAGCTGGGTAATATCGCTAAAGTAATTGCTGACATGTATGAACGATATATCCTTTTAAATGCTTGTTAGATCGACCGATAGAGGGCGTGGTTGAGGCGGAGAAAATTGTAGCACTCGGCAGTATATTTTCCTTAAACATACTTATTTAAATTTACTAATATGTGATACTGAGTTTATTACTTTTGATATACATATTAAACCACTCCTTATTTATGTATCTATTTTTTTACTAAATTTGCAAAATACTTCATTTTTTTCAATTGCCTTAACAGGTAATAATTTGACTCTGGTTTGACTCTTGACGGATTTAAGACATAAAAGGCAAATTATGTGTTGTTGTTGTGATGGATGTAAAAAAAAGTCTTACTTTCTAGACAAAAAACAAGATAGATATACGGACAAACTTTAACACCTATCCAAAGGTGAAAGCCGATTGTTTGAATAATATTTGAGGAATGATACTGTACTATGACGCTGATATCGATATAGAATACAAATAATTATTAGGTTATTGTTATTAATATTAGTTAATTATTATTAAGGTGTTACCTTAATAATAATTTAATACAGATTCATCACGGATTCTACCGGTCAAGCTTTACAGTTCCTCCAAAAAATGGCATGGCACCCCACCGTGTATTAATAAATAATAGATTTGGTTTTATTACCATACTCCTATTCTTCCTATTTTATTCGCGTCATTACATTATAATTTACAAAATTCGAGGTACGTCGGTGAAAATATTAGGTTGTAAGTATTTTTTGATGCCAAGTCGTAAAAAATTAAAATAAGAAATAGAAAATATGGTCAATAAAATTTAAAAAGGCTAGAATAGGGCCACCCTTATCATGTAGGGATATAAAAAATAACCTACGACCCAGAAACACTGAATATACACAGAAAAAATCATTACAATTCGTTCAAGCCATTTCAGGGCAGTACGGCCACAAACACGACACGAGATTTTTATATGTCAAAGATTTTAATTGTAGAGTAACATAAAGTAGAGGTATCACAATTTCCGACGCAGGAAATACGTCATCTGACGTGACGGATAGCGCGATGCGTCCACAGATAGCGCTATGCAAAGGATTATACATTATCTTCTGCTATCACGTTGATAACTTTGACGGTAACTTTACATCTCGTAAGTGTTTATTTTAAACTCGTTAATTAGAATTAACTAACTGTTCGGTTTATCTGATTTGTTCAAGATAATTAATAATATTATAACCTACATAATTGTTAACGGTTAGTTATATGACAACTGACATGTGTGCCGGTTGTTGTTGTTTGAAAGTTATTGTCGAAACAGTTGTGAATATAATTCTTACATGCCCATATGCTACTTAATTTTCTATTGCCACGTATGTTGTGCCATTGCAAAACCACAAGAAGGTATAATTTTCTTTTACATATTTTTCTCATATCACACTTTGTGATTTCTTACTTCAATCTTGTAAAAAAATACATGTAATGACGTCACATAAGTTTCATGCTTAGATATGAGTTAAATAATCGTAAAAAGTAACTTTAATTGTAATCAGTATAATCAATACTTCAATCATTTACACCTCGATTAAAATACAATCGTACAAGGTTTATTAATGGATTAATCTAGCACTAGGTTTGTATCATCGTCAAGCAGATTTATTTTTCTCAGACATTTTTTCCTATGGGAAGGAAATTTATCCCGTATTCCCAATACAGGATATTTTTGGGATTTCTCAGCGTTGGTTTTTTGACGTTCAGAAAGAAGGACCAACGTTCGAATGCATAAAGAATAAAAATTGTTATATAACGTATAACAATATTAAGGGTTCCGTAAGATTTTGTTGTCCGACCGTCTGTCTGTCTGAAAAATCGACAATGTAGCATATACCTCCAAGTCCTGTCGGCAGTCCATTTAGAACTCTTTGTGTGCGAGTCCTACCCGCACTTGACTATCATAACCTATCATAATCCAATATTTACAATTAAAATAGATTATGATGTGAAGTTTCGCGGCAAAACTCCATAGTCAACCAAGATGATACAGGAAGCTGAGTATTTAAGATACTAGGAGTAAGATAACAATGAGGAATCTGGAATGAAGCAGGTCGCAAAAACTGTCGCACAAACAAGTTGAGAAGATCTAGCCGCAGACATTCCCACATTCAGACTTTATGGTGCCGTTGTCCATAGTGTTACGTTTGTAAGGCTGAAAGTTGTGTGTTACATTAATGTAATATTCTTATCGCTTGTTTGAGAGATAGAGAAAATGGGGTACTTAATATAAAATCAAGCCAATGTATTTAAAAAAGTATTCCCTATCAATATATGAGTGTGTATTACAGTCGAAGCTAATTCTTTCTCAGTCTATACAGTCGAAGCTCATTGACATAATTATGACCTTAACGACGATATTTAAGAATATGTAAACGATTGGAACGCCTTGTGCTTTAAAAGGAGCTACATATTTTTACAACACATAGTGTACGAGACTGTACCAGTTAGCCTCTAAGATCGATACATGTAGAATCTACTAGGACAATACCGGGCTACAATGATGATTATGATGATGTATCTTTTCTTGTCTGTTGACCATTTATATAAGTAGTAAAAATCTAAGCATTTTTCGAATATTTCGTGCACCAGTCGGAATCATTGGACAAACATAAAACACCTGTACTGTATCAGTCAGCTCCTAAGATCGATGCATGTAGATCTGAGTCAGTATTTACATACGTTCGTCCATTATTTCACGAATCCACCGAACTGTGTTGTCATGTCTTGTTATTTGTAACTTTAGTTGTTAGACAGTTAAAGCAGTAAATAATACATAGTCGTGAATAGACTTCGGCGACTAGGCTTCGGGTGTCGAAAGTGTGGCAACAACACAGCATTTTAGTTTACATGACGTTGAATTAATTTATAATGTGTTTAACGTGAAAGAAAAATAATGAATTATTACAATTTATTGTTAAAATGCCATGTTATAAGTACTCGTTGCTGCCGCTGATATTGCTAGTCACATTAATTACAATGAAAGAAATTTTAAGGACTTAAATTTAAATTCACGAAATTATCGTTATATCGCTATATCGAGAGACCTTGGCAAAAAGTAACAAAGACGATTCATTCTAGACAAAGGTGAAATAATAACGTTTCCTTATTTTGAAATTCTACTCCGTTTTACCAAAATATTTCATGAGTTATACATCTTGTGTTCTTGTTAACAAACAGAGGCAGAGAAAAAGAAAGAACTAAGTAAGTTTATCAGTCTTGCACATCAGTGACGGTATTCAAATCTCAAATTTGGAGACATCTCTATTTTTAAGTAATTATAGTAGGATATAATTATTACATTTTAAATACAAATGTGTATATTATACTAGTACATATATACATTACATTACATACTAGTATTTAAAAATCACTTTCCTTGGATAAAGTATGGCGAGAAAACGCCTCAGATATTCAAAAATCTCAAAGTTTGAGAGCATGAAATCTACTAATTTGCATTTGGGCAACATTGTAATATGGTCTTACCTTATGTGTTTCTATGAGAATACCAATGTTAATCTATGACGGGTTACATTGATGGCAAACAATCTTAACCTAAAAAAATTGTCAAGGTAATTTCACTGACAAATTTCAACAAAATCTCTTATCAAAATCTTGTAGCAATACCCTGTAGAGTCTGTATCATACAGATCGTACTTGGATCTTCGTGGAGACTGTAACCGCTTTGCCGGACCACGATGCCGCAGCGATAAGCTTGATTAATTGTTTCATTAATAAATTGCTCCTTTAATAAAGGTAAGGAGTGAGGAAACCCGCAGTAAATAAACACCGCGCTGCTGGAAAAATGATCGCTCGGTTCGGTATTTGGCGGTATGAGGACGATGTGGCATTTATAGAGCTGCTGTTACCACCCACGCATATCGGGATTTTTTTATACAAAAAAGTTGGTTTGAAATTGATAGATGTACTTTAGGCAATTCTGACGTGTTGTATAACCTACTTACTAACTAATAGAGATGTTATTACCACCAATGGACTTTGTAATTATATTGAAAGAAAATACTATTGCGATTTGGCAGACGTAGATTAGAAAATACTAATGTGTAGATCTATGAGTAGTTCAAAGATACCTACATAGATATGTACTTCTAACTAGTTAATATACGCGATTCGTATCAGTGCCTTATAACATTTTAGTTTCTTAAACTTTAACAACTTTGTATTGAATGAATATATAACATTTTTTTTTCATATAATATAGATCGTACTTGGATCTTCGTGGAGACTGTAACCGCTTTGCCGGTGCACGATGCCGCAGCGATAAGCTTGATTAATTGTTACATTTATAAATTGCTGCTTTAATAAATTAAAAAGCGAAGTGATGATGTTACCACTCATGGTTTTGGTATTTTAATAAAATATGCCTGATTTGATATTTGGTGTTTAAGAATTACTGACGTATGTAGGTATTTAGAATACGTGTAATTTTATGGTAAAAAATGTGTAAAGGAAATTAACATCGTCACCCTCACAATCGTACAAAAATTATAATACATTTTATCTTAGACCTTTCTTTCTTTAACGACTTACTTACACCTCTAATTATAATAAAATCAGAACTACACAAATATTATGACACAAAAATATTCCTATAAGCGGGTAGTATTAGCAGCTCTGTACAGATACAGAATCTTGATCCGACTGTCGAAAGTCGCGAATGCCTTAAATTTTTGAGTCGAATTTTAAACAAAATTAATTGAAGCCCTTAACTATACAAGCTATAGATTTCTTGAGATACTTAGATACGTGTCGTTAATGACCGCCATAAAGTTTTGAGCCGACGAAATATCTATACATGAACACCTTTTTCGTTTTAATAACATTATCAGACATGTTCTTTGTTTTGTTAAAATTTTGGATTCTTTGATAAGATTCCTTTGTTTAGAGAAGGAAATATTTGTGTTATCTATTTATTTAAATCGCGATTTGTAATAAGAATTTTTTTAATTGAATACTGAAATTAACCTATTGCATCACATCTCTGACATTTCATGATCAAATTGATCGTGTGCTGTCTGAAGGAGGTGTCAAGAATCTCCGAAATCGGCGTGTTTATATGTGGAGAGTTATGAAAGTGGAAGAAGCTAGGCAGGTATGTCAGAACCGTGCCGTTTGGCACTCAATACTCTCTGTCTACCCCGTTAGGGATATGGCGTGAAGATGTGTGTGTGTGTGTGTGCATGACATCTCTTCGAGTGTAAAAACTTGCATATAGATGTGTTTCATTATAAATGAAAGATAAGTTAAGATGAATATTAGGTACAGAAAGGACTCATTATATTGTATTTCATCAGAAGGGGGGTAAATTAAATTAGATGAACAGTAGAAATACCATATTTTTAAACTTGGTTTCAATTAAAAATAAATAGCGGTGTTAGTTTAGTCTGCCAGGTGGTAGAACTCATGTAGTTCGAACGGGGAGGTACCACCGCCACCCTCATAATCCTCCATGAAGCAATTTA
>DWNR01001381.1:0-15277 GCA_018250455.1 Polygonus leo
TGAATACGCACTAAATCTGGTTACTTAAAAATTAAAGATCTTTAAAATAATAATAGAAATAATGATAAAACTAAATAACCTACATATATTACAAGTACTCAGTGAAAGAAGAATCTCAAATAATAAAGAAAAGTTAGGAAAAGTGCACAAAGCATGCGTATATTAGTAAATTATAAATAAATAAAGAATAATATTAAGGAATATGTTTCAAAATTAAATAAAAATATAATAAATAAAATACTGTAGTACGGTACATACAAAATTATTACATTTGTGTTCTTGGGTCCTATATTGCAATGACTACTTTAAAATAGGTCTGTATCTAATATTATCTATATTAAAAATACAATACACACAATATACCTATTTTTACTTTATAAATATCAGTTTGCTACATTTTGAGTTGTGTTTACTTTTGAATTCATTTAATTTAGGATTTTAGAATAAAAGTTTCAATCTAAATAAAGTATATAAATTTCATAAATATATTTCTGCTAATAGTGTGCAACAACAAAATTTCTATTCAAATAAGAAGAAAGTAATTTATAATTACAAAAAATATAACCTGTATCACATGACATCATGAACACAAAAAAGGTACTTCAATTCTAAAACCCATCAAAATAGTTCACTTCATAACTTTACCTAAACTTTAACCGAAGTGGTACTTAATTGAAGAAAAGAAGACACAAAGTAATATTGTATTATTTATAAATTATTCATTGCAATAATATTATTTTCATTATGAGAAAGATAGTCGGAGCTGATAAATTAATTTGTCGTGTTATTAAGTGCATTTGTTAAATGACACTCAAAATCAAAAAAGTTTGAAATTCTGTAAAACTTGTCTCTCTTGAAACACACATTCTAATTATTAATTGTTTATGAATAGTGTTAATCAGTGCGATAAGAGATGGCGCTAAAAGTTTGTTGTAATTTTACAATGAAAATGAAATTAAAGTTGGTTTTAGTTCTGCATAACACGGCGCAGTCGCATTTAGGTATACTCTTTAAATTTAGCAAAACTTGGCGCACTCAACCCATTCTCTATAAGGAATATTACGATACCCAGACAATTACATTGTCATCGCAGACGGCTATCAGGTCATCTGCCAGCGTCAGGACAGGCATGGAGGCTGGATTCTCTTGCACTGGTGGCGTTCTCCTCTCGAATTCCACTATTTTCTCGTTCTGCAAACATAAAAGAAAATATTTTAATTTTAATTAGTACATCATCCAACTGAGTTCCGTGCGGTCAGGATTTATGAAGAGGCCACTTCAACTATAAAGAAGCTAGAGAATTAATTAGCACCGTTGAGTTACTTTTTAAGTAGTGGAGACTCATTGAACACACATGGCAATGTGGGTAGCCTAAGAAAGTCTAAGAAACTCACAAAATTGATGAATTAACGGAATAATATTGTACTATGATATAAATGTGTGTCATATCATATACACCCTGATCTGATTCCTTGTAGCTATTATATTAACAGATGAGACTTTTTAAATTTTATTTCCCTTGGGAGGAAATAGCATACAAAATTTAGTATGTTAATTTAATACCTCAATCTTAAGCCTATTGAGCAGTTTATCTCTTTCGCTCTTGAGCGTGTCGCATGTAGTTGTCTCGTTCTCATCCAACACTCCTTTAATCTCAAACTCTGCTATCCGGGAATCCTTCTCGCTGATAGCACTTTCCAAAATGTCTTGTCTGAGGAAGGAAAATGAATAACACTTTGGTTATTTTATACATGAAAGAAGGAAGTACAAAAATTTCATAAGTACTTCTTCTGCCTTAAGCTTACATAGCTTAAGGCATAGACGCAATGGAATCTTAGCATAGCGTCTGTAATGTTCTATTTGAGACTAGCGAGCTTGATACATTTAAAAATGGTATTGAACCATCTTCAAATACAAGAAAATTCTATGAACTTCAGATTTTTTTACGCATTATAAAGTAATTATTTTATGTTTTCTAGCAGGATCTTAATAATATATAAAAATGAATGTTTGTGTGTATGTCCTTTATAGAATCGTAAAATACGCATTTGATCGTGTGATGATCTTTAGCAAAGTTGTTGTGCATGAGCCCAGGAAGGTTTCTGAGTTGGTACGACCCATTTTCGACAGTTTATTTTAGTCGATGGAGTAGCAACGTGCGCAGGGTACACCTATATACAGCTCTGTTATATTTATAAAAATGTTTAGGCTAATGTACTGCTATTCAGCTTATTGCTACAACTTACACGACATGTGACATGTCACGTAACATCGCTTCCCTTTTCGTCTGGCTCTCTTGTAAGGCGTCCTCGAGCTGCTTGAGTCGCTTCAGCACCGCCGAGCAAGTCTCGCAGCTCAACGCCGAAGCATTCTGCAGCGATCTGATCCGCTGCTCCATTTTTTTCATCTGAAAGTTGATTTAAGTGTTATTAAATGTTTTCATAGTTGCTTCTTGTATAGGTACTTCTCGTAAAAATTGTAAGATTCTGATTTCTAGCGTTTGAATAATATTTCATTCTTTGTCATTCACATACACTAACTTGCTTTAACAGTGGAGAATATTGCACTGAAATCTAAATGTTTGAGAAAACGTCGAAAACTTGTCAAATGAGGACTGATTATCCCTTGCAAGTAGGAGCAAATGATCAGTGACCAGGGCAAGTTTTTGTTTGTTGTCCTTATGGGTACTATCACTATTTCACCTCATCTATTGATGTAGAATTTTTTAAATTATATAAAGTTACGTTTCACATTGTAATTAGATTGTATTGTTTATTTTTAGTGGACTATATTTTTACGGGATACAATGACTACTTAATCCCTATTAAGCGATTGAATATTGAACTTTTGAACGTCGTTACTAGAGCTAGAGATGAAAATGGTATTTTACCTTGTGTAGCGTTTCAATTCTCCTCTGTTCCTCTTCATAGAATACTTTCTCTCTTTCCGCCGCTATCATGAATGATTCTTTCAAAGCCTCTTCTAGTTCTAATATCCTTTTATTATTAATACATGCTGTCGACCCTGAACCAGACTTCTTATTTACTATCTGTTCCAGCTCATCTATTCTCTCATCTTTACTTCTCACTACTGCTAGTAGTTGCTCAAACTCAGCTATATTATTATTTTCTCTTAACGCCTCTTCCAAAATCGATATACATCTTTGCTGTTCTATTATTTTAGAGTTCTTAATCTCCATTTCCTTTGTCAAATCGGCTATCTTTCGCGTAAGCTTATGTATATTTGGTTGCCATGGCATACTTTTCTCAACTTTTTCTGCACTTATGCTATTTAAATCATTAAAACTCCTAGTAAACCTGCATTTGTCAAGCCTATCCACTACCTTACCACTTTTTTGGAGTTCGAAAAAGCTTTTACTTTTCTTTATGCTATTAAGCTCTTGACTGTCTGATATTTTGAGGACTTCGGAAAGTATAAGTGACGATTCGTTTAGCTCTATCTCTAAATCTATTATCCTCATTTTATTCTCTTCCAATTTTGTTTTTAGTCTATCCCTTTCTTTCAAAGTATTTGTTAAGTCACCGATAGCTTCTATTTCACTGTGTCTCGCTCGCAACAGTTCCTACACGGTAAGGGTCGAAAGATGGAAAGAAAAACAAAAAGTAAATGAATAAAAACGAACCGTTTTACTTCAACAACAAAATTTCAACAGTATAAACTCAAAAATAACTCGAGTAAGGTAAACATAGATTTACTTTTATTTATAGTCAATCGTTTATCGCATAAGAAGATCAAAAGCTGGATAACATCGACTAGTGGACAACTTACTTGATCTATCTAGATACATGATTACTTAACAGTTTTACAATATTGTTTTTTTTTATTAATACTTAAAAAATAATTCCCGTTGAACACGATTATTTAATTTTTAAACATCACTTAAAATTATCGCTAAACTAATAATTATCTTAGTTGTGTGCTGGTTACAAATAACTGAAGAGCTTTAACCTGTATACATGGTTCTATCTCGGATTATCAACAAGAGATGAATGTTATTATTATCTGAACACTTCATTTTAATATAATATAATATATATATTCAATACAAATATCGATAACATTACTTATGACGATGCAATTGTAAAGCTTAAGACTGATGATATTTTACCAAAAGACGTAGAGTCTGAAGATGTCGCTCACGGAATTGTCAATGGCGACAGTTAAAGAAAATTTAAAGGAAAAGAGAAAATAAATTAATGACAGTCTTGGTGTGAAGAACTAACTTAGAAAAAGCTTTTGAGGAAGCCAGTCGGTCCGGCCTGTTGGAGCATGAAAGAAAAAAAGGTTAGTGTATTAGTATTGAGACGAAATTAATGAATTAGTATACATTATATGACAGCGCGTAATCTTGCTTGCTTCTATATTTAAGGTACCACACCTTAAATATAATTAAAGACATTAAGTTAAAAGCAAAAGCTCAAAGTACTTTAAAATTACGCGCAATCATAAATACAAAGTGCCAGTAATTGATAATTGGCAATATTTGATTTACTTTAAACGACTACTTTTAATACTACTAATATTGCTAACAATAATATTAAAATAAAAAGGTAACTGTTTAAAAGTTTACTATTTAAAAGCATAAAGTATTTGTATTACATTTTTAATAGCAAAGGTTGTTAGTATGATTATTTTACTTGTCAATACCGTTGATTTCAAGTTAAATTCATGTTTGGAATTGGTAGTGTGGACATAAATGAGAAATGAATTCATATTATTTTCTATTTTTACCTCTTCTCTTTGTGCTTGTGCTTGCTGCTGACTTTTCAGTTTGGCTTGGAGGTTCCTCACAGACCTAAAAAAATACAGAATATTAAATACTATGCTCCATCTACAATATTTGCTTATCTAGTTTTGTGATTTTTCCTGTGTTTTTATTATTTATTTATCATAAACACCAAGTATTCAAATTATTGAGGTTCGACAAACATATAATAATGTTTTTTTTTTAAAGTAAATAAAGTAGTAATTTTAGCGGTAAGCAAGAATGAATCAAAGTGAATTGCTTCTTGGCATATGCACGTAATATGGTATAATCAGTAGATGCGGTACTACCATCACACATATTTCCGCCGCGCAGCATATTTTGTGGCATTCTTCACTGACAATGCATCTGTGGTCAACCTCAAGTATAGCCTAAGCGGCAATAACCACTTCCATTAGGTGGACAATTTGCACGTTTACTATAATACTAACAAATGTGGTGAAGAAATCCTAGATTAACCCGATCCACCACTTGAACTTTTGTTTTATTGACCTCCATAACTTATAATAGTAGGTAACTCACTGTTGCAGATCCATAATCTGTTTCTCCTTCTGCGCCTGCTCCTCCTGGGACATCTGCACCAACTGCAGCAATCTCTCGGTTTCCGCGGCAAGCCGCTTGGACTCCTCCTCGCTCTGCGCCAGCTTGCTCTTCAACTGGTCAGCGTCCTTCTGCGAGTCCGTCAGCTTGCGGTTCAGGTCACTCACCGCTGCTGCGCTGCCTCCAGCCTAGCAAGTTTTGAGTAGTGTTAGATTCTGTTTCGTATATAGATAGACAGATAGATCTCCATTTATTGTTTGGATACCACGAAATATATATTAAAGAGAATATTAATGTAGTGGATCTTTTCGTATATAAGTGACCTTATCGCCTAAAAGCGATTTTTTGGCATCTTGAAAAGTAAAGAAATATTTGAAATGAAAACCATGAGTTACGTAACCAGTTTAAAAGCAACCTTACTACAAATAAATATGTCCATAATATCACCATAATTCGAATTAGCTTTCGGTCAAAAATGAATAATAATTAAATCAATGCTTTCAATTTTCAGTTCATTTAAGTTCATCTCTATTTTATGAGTTTTATAAGTACACAATAATAAAAAGGAAGCCAAATAGATTTATTGGGAGTGATTATATTCGTACATTTTATTAATATCATTTAATTAATATAAATTACCTTCCTCAAAGATGCTTCCATTTGGTCCATTTGCTCTTTTCTCTTCTTTAACTGTCGATCCAATTCCGCTAACGATTTCTCCTTCTCTTCCACGTCTTTTCTCTTGTTCTCGAACGTTCTTCTGTTCTCTTCAAACTGTTTTCTTGCGTCTTCAAGCTTCTTAAATTCTTCTTGCAGCTGCCGTTTAGCTTGCGCTGTTTCTTCCCCAGCTCTGACGTTCTGAGCGCCAGCCGATTGAAGTTTCTTGTTCGCTTCTCGGAGATCGAGCTGTTACCGAAAAAATGAAATCAGAAAAAATGATAAAAAAGATCCAAATCAACTCTAACAAGTACAGTCATAAAATGTACATAATTAGCAACAAGTATTCCTCTAAGCTTAAAATCGCAAAGTCGATGAAGAGAGATCATCAAAGTAGCTCAATAGTACAAAAGCGAAACTTTATACACGTAATTCGGCAAAATATAATCGCAGCAACGAAGTCAATGACAAAAATAAGTTCTCCCAAAACATCTTTAATGACGAACATGAAAGTTGCAAGTACACAGTCGTAACGATAGCAAACATGGCTGAAAAAGACAAGTAAAATTAATACCGACGCAAATACGTAAAGCCTTTTGCATTTCCCTTGCACCGAACATTTGACACAATCATATCGAGAGAGTTGCATTTGGATACGTGCGCATGTGATTTGAAATGTCTGGTGCAATTGTCGAACACAACATTTAATCTCATGATCTTTGAATTCCAAATACACTGCAATGATGAAACTAATAAAATAAATACAAATATTTATAATGAGGGGTTGGAGGATGCCCAGCGGGCTGTGGGAGGCATGCTACTATGCAACAACAATGTACATGACAACCGGCGAAGATGGTCCCAAATAAAAAGTCAAATGTATGAACATCGAAATCAAAACATCTACTTCATAACACCGGTGCAATGATAAGCAGACGACGTACGCGACTCGGTGGCGGTTCAATCGAGTTTGCTTTTCATAAAAAACATTTAAAGCAGAAAGGCCAAAGTCACGAGCAGACTTACAAAATGTAAAGTAGTAAAAAGTGTTCAAACTCGATTCAACCACGCGAAGCCGTCCCGATAGCCGCTCGTCGCCGGGCGATCCTCCAACTGACCTGGCTCTTCTCCAATTCCTGAACGAGCATCTCGAGCTGTGACTGGCATCGCTCCCTCTCCACAGCGAGTGACCTCGCCTCTGCTTGCGCCGCTTCAAGCTGCTTTTGAACTTCGCGCGTGTCGGACGGCCCGCGGGCTTGAAGCTGCTGCAATTGCTGATGCTGTGCCTGGAACTGTTTCTCCAAAGATTGTAAACGTTGTTGACATTCTGATAAGGCTTTCTCCGCTGCAATTGCTTTCGTCTTTTCGGCTTCGACAGCTGCGCGCCACTTGTCGATCTCCGCAACCTTTTGTGCCTCCTTCTCTGCTTTTTCGGCTCGTTGCCTGAAAGTATCCTTCTCTTTGGTAACGGCCTGCACTTGTTGTTGCAACTTTGCGATTTCTCGCTCGCGGTTTTCGATAACCGATTTTGCACCACGCTCCGAATCTTGAGCCATCTTTTTTTGTTCTTCCTTTGCTTTGCGCACTTCTTCCCGTTGTTTCTGTAACTCTGTCTCTGATGCGTTGAGCTCTCGCTGGAAGTTAACAAGCATGTCCTGGGATTTTTCTAGCTGTGCTACTAACTGATCTCGCTCGATAGTTAACTGCTTGGTATCCGCTTCTAGTTTTACTATTTGTTTTTCTATAGCATCTGCTTGTTTGTCTCTCTGTTCTAATATAGAAGCCATCTTTTCTCTGTCTCGCACTGATTGCGCTAATTCTTGTTGCAGTTTTACCAAGGTTTCTTGTGTTCGGTGGTCTAGTGTTCTCTGTGTCTGTTCGACGTTGCGCCTCATGTTCTGAATCTCAGCTCTAAGTGCATCTCTTTCTTGTTCGACCTGCCGCATTTCAAGTATTGTTCGTTCAAGGCGCTCATGCATCCTACCCAATTCGTTGGTCATACGATCGTATTCTACGCGTGTCGACTCGTTAGTCTCTTGATACTTAGCGAGATGCATCTGAGATTTCTCTAACTCCTTCGCTAACCTACCAGCCTCCATCTCAGTTGCATCTCTGGCTTGAATAGCCTTTTCGAGTTTATCTCGAAGACGTTCAATTTCGAGTCGATCTTCAGTCCTAGCTTTGTCTCCAGCGACTGCTTGTAACTTCATCCTCTCAATCTGTTGCAACTCTCCTTTGAGCCGTTCATTATCTTTATCCAGTTGCTCGGAACGCAACTTGAGTTTTTCGCACCGATCCCTGAACTTTTCACACTCAATATGAGCGCGTTCAAGATCAGTACGTTGCTTTTCTAAAGCAGTGTTAAGTTTCGTTACCTCACCCTTAGATAACTCAAGCTGAATATTTAGTTCGTGGAGTTTAGTCTCTGCCTGGTCCTTTTCGCTTTGTAGACGCTGTATATCGGCCTGAGCTGCTTCTTGCCGTTCACGATGTTTATCTAATTCTGCCTGAAGTCGACTTAGTTCATTATTCCACTTATCCTGTTCGAATTGGTATTTACCTCGGAGGCCCTCGACGCGTTCGAGCTCCGAGCGCAGCCGGGTAACTTCTTCCTCAGCCTTGCGTGCCCGATCCAGTTCAAGCGTTGTCTTCTCTAACCGTGTACGTAGACGTTCCACCTCCAACTTAGTCCTCTCGTGTTCTTCTTTGCTATCGTGATACTTTCCGTAGCGTGCTGCATACCGCTCCGCCTCTTCTCGAGCTCCACTGGCATCTGCTTTAACTTTATCAAGTTCTGCTTGGACTCTTCGTAATTCTGCTGAAACTTTGTCGTGTTTGTCGTACATTTTCTCCAGTTCAATCTGAACTCTTGCCATCTCTTCTTGAGTCTTCTCATTGGTCGCTTGTGCCTTACCACACTGTGTCATAGCTCTGTCGTATTCAAATTGCAGTCTTTCACTATCGGCTACCAACTTTTCTTTTTCGACTTGAAGTCTTCGCAGTTCAATTTGACTCTTCTCGTAGCGATCACGTACCATTTCAATATCAACACTTAACCTGTCCATGTCTTCTTTAGCTTTTTCCTCTTGTTCCTTAGTCCTGCCAAGTTGCAACGATGCTCTGTCATACATTTCCTGTAATCTCGCCAATTCATCTTGGAGTTTTCTTGTATCATCTCTTGATTTGGTCGATAGATGTACGTTCTTTTCCAATTCTAATTCCAAGCGATCTTTATCCGCTTCGAGAATGTCTATCTTATTTTGCAGTCTGTATATTTCATTCTGAGACCTGGAAATAGGAAAAGAATTCTGTTAATTAGTATTGCCAGATTCGAAATAAATTTGCAACTACTCACACTGACATCGCCAACATTCACCACCACAAGACAACATATAAAGAAAATGTACCTATCATACTTTTCAAGCATTTTCTCGTATTCTTTGTGCGCGGTCTCCTTTTCTTCAATGGTCTTTTGTGTAGAGTACAGAGCTTTATCGAGTTTTTCTTTAAGTATCTCCAGTTCCGTGAGAGCATCGTCTCGTTCCATCTGAAACAAATAATCAAATTATTATTTATTTAATGTTTCCAAAATATTTATTCTGATTTTATTTTGGTTTTATACTTTGAAAATTAAATAAAGCACAAATAAGTATTTTTCAGGCTTTTCCTAATTTTCGTAAATAGTATAGTGTAGTAGTATCGTAAATAAATGAACAGTATCAAAAATACCTAAACATTTTATAATATTTATGTCGTAAATAACGATAAAATCTAACGGCAGAGTTTCCAGTTCTTATACAGGGGATTAAATTAATACAGTACATACAGATTAATCATTTTTTTTATATAGAAACCTCAGAGACCTATCAGGCGAACTGAAGGGATTGCATATTTCACCATCCATCTTTCTGGCCAAGTGCAATTTGAAGACCACACAATTTTATGATTTATTTGATAATATCAAAGAAATTTATGTTTCCTCGTGATTTTTTCTTCACTGGAGAACAAGTGATGCTTACATTTAGGTACCTGAGTTTCTATTGGCTTTTACTGTTAAGGCTACACCTAATACCTAAAATAAAAATAGAACCGACTTCAAGATGAAGTGAAAAATAATTTTATAATTTTGATGTCGGTGCCAAGTGGGCCAAGAAGGAGATATATGAAATGAAAATTATAATTATTTTTCACTTCAAGATGAACTTGAAGTCGATTCTATTTTTAGTTAAAATGTTTTTTTCTATCTTTAGTGCTAGACTCAAAACTGAGGAGTTGTGACTTGAAACTTGTCATGTAGTTTCTGCTTAGTATTTGCAATACTACTATCAAAGTGGCAATTACTTTCTTTTTGAAGTTGGTTAAAATAACATACCGTAAGCTTCTGGTGTTGCTGATGTGCCTTCTCCCATCTCTCCCGCAGCACGTCCAGCTCAGTGGCCGCACTGTCACGGTCTCTTGCTGCTCGGTTTGCTGCGGCAGCCGCTGCCTCAGCGCGCTCGCGGCAACTTGCTGCTTCGGCGAGTGCTGCGTCCCGCTCCTTCTGGATGCGACTGACCAACGCCTGAAAGAGATGGCAGATTGAATATAGTGGCTATTTGAGAGCAGGTTTTTACTAAACCTGAATCAAAACCGACCATTAAACACAACCAACACTGGTAGGTACATAAATCAATGTTAAGGTGGTTTTGTAGTCGTATATATTTATTACCATTTTTAGTCGTTGATAGACCTTGGTTAAGAGTTTATATTCAAAGCGCAAGCTTCAATGAAAGAAGTTACGTCCGAACGAAACATTGCTAAAGCTCATACGGCAGGCGTTTGAATTTGTGCCTATGTATATTGATGAAATCCTTCGAATTCCTTGAGATTTCATCATCACATCTTGTCGTGGTGAAAAGGGGGCCACTTCAAAAATCAACCTACGTTTAAATAAAAAAAAATCAATAGCAGTTCACAATTTGTAGACTAATGAGTAAACGTACATAAAAATAGAGATAAAAGAACTAAGAACTTCTTTTTGAAGTCGGCTAAAAAGTGTTTGTAAAATCCTACTTTGACATACATAAACTTTGACTGAAAGTAAAAATATTAGAAAAGTTAGCGGAGACTTACGTAAGACCTAACTGAACTTTGGTCCAATGACTCGGAATTTCAGCCCTCGGATATTGTTTCTAAGTAAAGAACCAATAAATCAAAAGTCTGTGACTTCGAAAAACCTATCCGCAGCTAAACTGCCTAAGTTGGCACGCTTCCATCGAATGTCGATGTCATTTTATGTCACCGAGGAATCAATAGACTATATTTATGTGGTTTGCTACCAATAAACTGTATTGGTTGCCAACATCAAGAGGGTGTTGACCTCATGAAAGAAAGGTATAACAAATTTCAGACGTACTATACTTTAGCAATTTTGCAATACCAATACCTTTCCTTTATCTAATACTAACTGTGCCCTGAGACCGTTGCTACGCCACGAACTAAAATAAACTGTCAAAAATTGGTAATACCAACTCCTTCGTAGACTCATGCACAGCAACTTTTCTAAAGATCATCACATAATCAAATGCATAGTTTACGATTCTATAAAGGACATACAGACAAATATTTATTTTATATATTACGCGCTGTACCATGCGCGCGTTGCTACGTCACCAACTAAAATAATCTATCGAAAATTGGTATATAAAGGACATAAAGACAAACATACATTTTTATATTAATAAGATGGCATATATTTACATATGGCATACAAATATAAACAAATAGGACAGTTTCAAAATTGGCACCCTAATACCAGACATTTTACCAGTTTTACCACCTTCATTTCTGGCATATTTTTTTCATATACTCTCTTTACAGTTAAGATGGTGGACCCTCCTATATAATCGGGGAAGAGCTTTATATTGATAGTCCTCAACAGCAAAAAAATATTTTTGTTGAAGAAGCCCATATAAATTTTATTGAAGAAGCCGACTATAATTAGAAAACACAAGGTAACACAAGGTGATTCTCTTTTTGAAATCTAGTAGAAACTTCCACTAGATCTTGTCTCCAAACACATTTTTTATCGTAATCATCCTCAAGTACCTACGATTGATATGATTCAAGTTTGATCACAGATGCGTTGCTACCCCTAGGTCTAAGAAGTTCGCCTCGTGTATAAATATAGCCGGCAACAACGCCTCTCCAAATCGAAACAAGAGTAGCTCATCATGCTTTGTATCGTTTTCTGTGAGACCTCAGTTTTTACCTTTACTATACTTAAGGCTCATTTCCTCTTCCCATGCTAAAAATCTCTCCATTTCACAAAAAACATACGTAACGAATTCACCACAGAATAAAAAATGTCTAAAACGGTGGCGTACCGAGCCGTGCTACCCTCGCATCAAATATTTACAGTTCTATGGACTGAGGTATTGTTGTCAGTAGTGATGTGCCGGATCGTTAGCACAGTATATCGGATACACAAATACGGATATTTGGTGTCAGGATCCGCGGAAACGGATACTAATCTTAACTTTCTTGTTCAATCCATGACTGTGCGAATGATCATGATAGCTGTCGACACTTTCTATCGTCTTCGATGTTTGTTCACGTGTTTGATGATTGATGTATCTTTTAATTTTCAATCATCATCATCATCATTATCAGCCTGTATTCGTCCACTGCTGGACATAGGCCTCTCCCATGGTACGCCACAACACTCGAATTATAATTTTCAATACATAGATTCTACACAAGATTATTCACAAAAAAAAACTCTTAGATACGTGTTAGTCACTCTATAAAGAGCAACCTTTGCTCTGGACAAACATCGAAGATTAAAGTTGCGACAACTGCCAAGGTCATGCGCACCGTGATGGATTGAGTAAGTATAGTTAAGATACTCGTACCTATCCGCAGATCTTGACACCAAATATCCGTATTCGGATTCGTATCCGAGGGCATACTTTGTTAGCGATCCGGCACATCACTAGTTGTCTGTAAACCCACATATAAGGGTACTATTTTAACTACACAATAAATAATTCTGCGACTATTGGCGCCAAATAGTCTATAGTCCATTTCAATGGAACTGGCTGTTTATGAAATTCTTTTAGCAAACGAGCATGCAATAATGGTAGTATTTTATAAAGGTAGCATGCAATCCGCAGGTTTGGAGAGGCGTGGTTGCCAGCTATACTTATATACGAGGCAACATCTTAGTCCTCCGTAGCAACGCATCTGTGATCAAACTTAGGTATGATTTTATTGTGCTTGGGGATGATTATTGATGTCCATGAGCGGCAGTGACCACTTACCATAATAGACCACTATTACTACCACCAAGTAGTAGACAGAAATCATTCTACATTACATAACTGTCGACAACACGTCGCGACGCTGGGCGCCGTTCCGGTAATCAATCTAGCATTATTTATGTCTAGCTGGTGACCGCCCACTATTGTATTTCGGGCTTTAGACCTAGATTGTTCCCATGGTTCTAACTTAGAATCAGTGCTCCATCGTTAGAAATTGGTTACAGGCAATAATATATATGGGAAATGTAATATTTCTTCTTTTCGTGGCGACAAACATTTATCTATTAAAATATCTATCTTTTTGAAGTAGAAACTTCTATAGCAAGTTATTATGCGCTCGTAATGACAAAATAGTCTATAACTACTTAACGAGTAAACTTAAATCGTGTTTTCTATTTACTAATTATTACGTCGTTTTGGTCCTGTGCACCGCTCACAAGAACCAATTGAATATCGAATACAGCTCAGCACGCAAGTAGTCACTGATAGAAAAATCGTTAACTTGTGTTGACCACTTAACCATATTGCCATTTGAGAGATTGGGATTGTGGTTGTTTTTAGTTATAAGTTTTCACTTCTATCAGCAGTCCCTATGACTGCCAATTAATTTGTTTGAACAACCGTACTCTCACTTCTTTTAATTTATTGTTGTTTGTATAATTCTTCAGTTGTCTGAAAGAGATCGCTATGGTAGTGATAAGAACGCTGTTCGTACTTTAAAATTGCTTTTTTTATGTTATGTAGTTATGTATGTACCTACTTTTTGCTAGGAAAGATAGTTTATTCCTCTAAAAATTAATTCTATTTTTCTTCTAAAAAATAAAGTGTGGTATTTTCTTCCCTAGCAACATTAGTCTAGATCAGGGGTTCCCAAACATTTTAATTCGCGGCGCACTTACAGTTTAGTATTACGTCACGGTGCCACCTAGTTACTCGAAATACAATGGTGCTAGAAAGATATGCACAAAAATTGAAACTTAGTGAAAGCCTCACGGCTCTTACTCATTACGGCGTACCAGGGCGCGGCGGCGCACTTTGGGAGCCCCTGGTCTAGATTATAAAAACGGTATCCTTCTCGCACGACGCACACACACACACACACATCTTCACGCCAATTCCCTAACAATGTAGACAAACATACAAACAAAAATTTTCACATTGGCTTGCCGTTTTAATATCGTTTAACTTAAATTAAACCCTTACAAACCCTTGAAAGACTTTAATTTAATACCGTATTTTCATTTTGATACTGTACATAATACCCTAACATCTTAAAATAGACCCTAAAAGGTGTAAGACGCTAGAAGACTTTCGCAGAAAAACATAGTGGGCGTCGCAATATATTTACTTTATTTTTATCAGTCTTCTAAAATAGATAGCGATTTCTTTAAGTGGTTTCTCAGGACGAAAATAACTCAATGTTTATAGAGAGTTGTTACGTGAAATATCTGAACACTAGCTGACCTGCTCAAAGTCCTTTTCATATAAGAGAGAATAAATCAGATTTTCCCCGTTTTTGCAACATTTTTCGTTGACACTCCGCTCATATTGGTTTTAGCGCGATGATATATAGCATATATTTCTTCGATAAATGGGCAATCTAACACTAAAAGAATTTTTCAAATCGGACCAGTAGTTCCTGAGATTAGCGCGTTCAAGCAAGCAAACAAACAAACTCTACAGCTTTATAATATTAGTATAGATATACGAGTATGTTAAGATAATTCCCGTAACAGTATTCATACGTTTAAATAAAATTAAACGTTTATAGTTATCGTTTGTTGGCATCATGATGTTGCCCTTTCTAACACGCTTTTATTAGCTTTATTTGTATGTATGTCACCGACTTCTTTAGACTTAGGGCCGGTTGATTCAAACTGTTGGTTAATGTAACATACGTACGTTAAATAACAACGATTACGTAGGATATTTTACGTTCGTTAAATTCAAAGTGTTGTTTCATGGCATGACAAACCGATTGTCAAATTATTCG
>DWNR01001382.1:0-15274 GCA_018250455.1 Polygonus leo
AGGTCTCTACGACCAGCGGTTTAGGCTGTGCGTTGATCAGTCAGTCATTCAGGACAAAGCATTTTATATGTATAGATCACAATCAATCAATAGTAATATCTCGTCGTTTTAAGGTATATCGACTGAGAAGTTTCATAGATAAGTATCACATAACATATGAGATCTAAGTAACATGCCTCAATTCTGACCTCATATATACTGTGTGAGAGGTATTTTATCACAACAACACATCATAATTGGATAATGATAAATGAATTAAGTACGCAATTAGCCCATCGTTTACGAAACTTTATCAAATGCTGCTAGGGCTGTAGCACTAATTACCCCGTTTGTGTGTGTTAGCCAATTACGAGGCGTTTATGAACACACTACATGAGTTAATTAAGTAAACTCATGACAATCGTAATGTTGCCTACATCTATGTCAAATAAGGCATTTGTACTACCATCGACTAACGAGCAAACTGAGTGACGAAATGGTAAAAAATGGCGTAGGTGGTCTATGGACTCTATGGCCCCCAGTCGGAACTTAAACTTTTACTCTACAGATAATTTATATCGTATAATATTAAGTTACCAGAGTTAAATTATTATATTAAGAAAACGAATTTAAACCATCAAGGCATAAGCAAACCGAGCAAAGAAATGGTTAAACCAATTTAGTAGGAGATTCTCAGTCATTGATACAGTATTCAATCATCATCATTGATATAGCACTCAAGCCACTCTGTCTTAGAGAAAAACATAGTATTTTAAAAATGTTTTAGAATTTAAAAGCCTATTAAAAATCACATTTTACCAAATTTAAATACATTATACATAGTTACCACTGAAATACCAATTGATACTTCTATAAATATTCGATAAAAGAAAATTTAAAAAATATGCGGTGTCTAAATTCTATTTTTACATTGTCACTACCGGCATTAATATAATTTGTTATTATAACACGGAAATTGATTTAGGATAAGCCGGGATAGGCGCATTCAAATTACCTATCATTTGCATTAAATCTTAATCAAATAATATAGGCGACATAACCCTAATTTTCCGGTCCATGATCAAATTTTACATACTAATTAATAAACAAAGTGGATCAAAATTTAGTTTCGCTCTTTATATTCGTATATAGGACACGATCCTATTACATGTTATGAACGTCATATGAAATGCGTAATTAATTACTATGCAATCGGAAATATCCTGCATTCAATTTACGAGAATTATATTTTAATAACATATTACTCGTATATATTAATTTAAACATATTACAACTTATTACGAAAATTTAAATACTGTTCTGAAACCTGAAACTAATATATTGAAGCCATGTTAAAACACCATGTTAAAGAAGATAAATGTGTGTATCTATTTGAAATTTTCTGATTTTCTATTATCATAGCTCCATTTTGGGATTGTCTGTGTGGGAATCTACCATTAGATAGATTTTATGAGAGATTACTTTAATACTGTAAAAAGCTATTACGTAAACATTTATTTAGATAATATTTCAACTTTATGGACTTTGATAGGTACGCACAACGCAATAAATCGGCCAAATCACAACGACCGTGCTATTTCCTGAAGAGTAATGGTCGTTAATGAAAAGTCGATATTCGTCAATATACCATTACAAACAGAAGTGAAATGGGAGTTTTAATGTTGTCATTTTTAACTGAGGGAGTTAACGTTTTTCGATTGCACATATAAACATGAACAATTCTTAGCGTGGAGTGATAATATTTTAGAGAGACTATTGAGTATGACTACTGAGTCAGACTATATTTTAGTGATAATACTTTAGTGAGCATTTTATGCCTAACACGATTAACATGCTAGTACTTAGTTACATTTACAACAACATTCCAACATTGCTTTTCAAAACTCCAAATTAACATTTCTTTCGTACACAATCAAAAGTTACAGATTTTGTATTAATTGTATGTGGAAATACCATCTCGTATCAAACAATTGTAGATTTTGGAAAACTGTAAAAGCTTAAAGCGTTATAGTGTATTCCAATAACAATTTAATTACAGTTTCATTCGTTTAAATAAAACATGCAGTATTTTATAAAATGCAGCTATGAATCTCACAGACTGATACCACGATTTTAAATTGGCATGTGTCACCGAGTACTGGCTTGTACTCACCTCATGTATCAGATTGATATCGAACGGACAGTAATGAAATTTCGGTATTCGTACACATCCCACATTTCCAGTTTACGAAAATGTGATTAAATTTTTCATTCTGAGAATGATTGAAAACATGTCACTTGTTAATTGTGGTTTATTTTCTTTCCTTTCTTCATTTTCACCGGTATTCGGTAAAAACTATTTCGTTATTTATATTTTACCTAAGTATTTGATCTCTTTAAGATTGGCTTGTACTTTGTCCAACACAGTTAATCTCCGATTATATTCCGTACATTATTAAAAAAATACAGTTTTCAAAACCTTACGAAGTGACAGTAACATAATAAAACGTTAATAAATCAAAAAAATGTGTAATTGGAAAAGTAATTCAAACGCATTTAATACGTTTAATGAGGCAATCAAGTCAATTGCAAAAGTGAAATCACTCAATTACTACCTATGAATATCACAGACAGATACCTCGACTTGATATTGCCGTGTGTCACTGAGTACTGGCCTGTATTCACCTCGTGTATCAGATTGATATCGAACGGACAGTAATGAAATATCGGTATTCGTATATCACGTTCCGCATCATCCGCAACCATTTGTAATGTGACCTAAATATGTCATGTCTCCCAGCTGTTTGTATTGGTGTTTACTGTGTTGAATCTTACGGAAACACCTGAAATTAACGTCCCACAGTTCCAATTAACATAAAGGTGACTTAATTTTTCAATCTTGATATTAGTGTAAATTTGTTTTTTCTTCATATTCAACCATAACAACGGTTTCTTGAAACAAATAAATATTATTTCAATCTTTAATAACTTTACTACCTAAAATATTTGATCTCTTTCAGATGCACTTGGGGTTTGTTCAATACAATTATTTCTTTTAAAATTCTTTATTGTGTATAATATAGAATTTTATTTTTTTGAAAAAAAATACTTTTTTCAAAACTTGCAACAACCAAAAAATGTTTTATCATGATACTACCAGTATAATGGTACATAAAACTTTTGGGTTACAATGTACTCAACAAGAAAGTATTTTGAATAGTAATTTGAACGCATTTAATGTGTTTGATGAGGCAATAAAATTAAAGATAAAGTGAAATCGCTTCCACAATTAAAACCTCCTTGGAGAAATCGTAACCACAATCCTGGAGTTGATTCAATGTACATTTCTGAGGGATTTAACAGAGATTTTAGCTTCCTAAATAGTGACTCTGTTTTCTCAAAGACGCTGTTCCGTGCACGAATTAATTACATTGCTTTTGTTGGCATGGGACTAACCTAGACATATTGAGGGCATTGCTGCGGCTTTTACTGTAATGAAATTTAAAATCTAGACCTGGCAAACTGGTAAGTTTGTCTTTGTAACTTAGTTTAGCTTGTCTTAGCGCATGGTTGCCGATGATACTTACACAGTAAGCAAACATCTTAGTCCATATATTGACAATCTCGCTCGCTACTAGAGATAATTCGTAACGATGAAATCCGTAGACGAACCAGACTTACTGACATAGCTCTCAAAATTAGCAAGCTGAAGTGGCAATAGGCCGGCCACATTGCTCAGAGGACCAATAATCGATGGGGAAGGGAGGTCCTCGAGTGGCGACCACGTTTAGACAAAAGGAGCACAGGTGGCCCCCTGACCAGATGGACTGACGATCTGAAGAAGACGGCGGGAAACCGCTGGATTCAGAGGGCACGCGACCGGTTGGAGTGGTTCCTATTAGGCTGATGGATGGATGGATGGATATTGTCAATCTTAGGAACGGTTGGTACAGACTGCAAAAAACCGCTGAATTCAGAGGGCACGTGATCTATAGGATAAACGCCAGCGAAGGGAGACCTATGTCCAGAAGAAAACCTCACAAGTCTAATGGATAAATGACACTAGTTTTTTTATTGTATAAAGGTAGCAAACAAGTATGCAGCCCACCTGATGGTAAGTGGTCACTGACGCCAATTAAATCGTACCTAAGTATGATCATTGCATCATGCATTGTTACCCCTGAGTATTAAAATATTCGCCTCGTGTATAAGATCGCCTCTCCAAATCGAAACATAAGAATTGCTTCACGGACGATTATGACTGGCGGTGGTACCTGCCCGTTCGAACTAAACGAGTTCTACCACCTAACACCTTGTTAATGAAACAAATTAAAAGTCATTAAAGCGAATGAGCGTATAATTACGCAAAGAGTGATTTCATTATATCTTAATTATATGCAATTAGTGTTCAGTAATCACGACGCTTAATTTAAGCGTTTAAAAACATCATACGTTTTGAAGTTTAAAGTATCTTTTTAGATTATATGGTGATTTTTAATGTATTCATTAGAATAGGAGTACCTAATAGCATTAAATGATGATATAAATCAAATGACAATCGTATTCACCGTAATGCTTCTGAAATTTTATGAAATAAAACGTAAGATTCCTTTTTTTCTCGCCTTAAGTTAGCAAAGAAGCATGCAGTGCACCTGATGGTAAGTGGTCACTGCCACCCATGGACATTAGTAATCATCCCCGAGTACGATTAAATCGTACTTGAGGATTAAGGGCGGCGGTGGTACCTCCCTAGTGGAACGATATGAATTCTACCACCTGGCAAAACTAGAGATAAGACACGACATATTTTAATTATAACGAGTATTTAACTTACGGCCTCTCAAAGTGTAGGCAGCTCATTTATCCCGCTACAAAAGTAACTTACAGAGAACAACTTACTTAGAGTTCGTGCTTCGCATACTGATGATTTAATCCTACGAGGATTAAGTTTTAATTGAGTGCTTACCCAATCTTCAGCATATCTGAAATACTTCTCTTTTCAATGAGAATTGCTACTCTTTCTGTCTAATACTTTAACACGTAAGATCGATTTTAGTGATATAAAAACTGTCATTTGCTCTCAAGCTCATGCACATAAATGCTCGCTCTTTGTTTGGTTATAGCAATATGTATGATTTGAATATTAAAAGAAGCGAGTCGATTGACGTTAATTAAGCTTTTGATCGCCGATAAAAGCAATGCAAGCAAGCCTTCAAATTAATCTTTTTTGAAATGTGGAAACGTGAAAAATGTACAGCAACGACACTTTTAACAAGTATCGCTAGTACGCGTATAGTTGGTCAAACTACAATGTCGAAGAATAACCTTTTTTTTATGGTATAAAGGTAGAAAACGAGCATGAAGTCCACGTTACGGGAGCGAATAGCCGAAGTATGTAAGTTCACCCCATGTCTTCTGTCCCGGCTGAGCCCTTAGCTGGCTTGCCACAAAACACACGGTAAAGCTGTAAAGGCCAAATAGGGCAACAACCCAATTCGAAAAAAAAAAGCAGTCCACGTTATAGTAAGTGGTCACTGCCACCCATGAACATCAGTAATCATCTCTAAGTACAAATCATACCTAATATGCGTTGCTACCCTTATGGACTCAGATGTTCGCCTCGTATATAAGTGTAGCCGGCAACCACACCAAAGCACATTATTTGCTTCACGGAGGATTATGAGGGTGACGGTGGTACCTCTCCGGTCGAACTTAACAATTTCTACCACCTTGCAAACCCTGAAAGATTTGTATGTTGTTTAGCACCTGTCTAGTATCTTCACATACAATATTCGTAAACGTGTAGTTTACGAATATTGTATGTGAAGAGTTTGTTGCGTAAACGTTATATTTTCTCCGAAGATATTTTTTTCACTTCTTACTTTCTTTTTCACTGCATACAGGTCTAGATCATTATAGTATAGTTATGTGAAAGAATAAAGAGCCGACGATATTATCGATCACAAAGTGCTTTCGAATTGCCTAAAAAGGGTGTTAAAGACTACTATTGTAGACGCTTCAACAATAAAACGAAAGTCTATGAATGACAATATTTTGGAACATTATAAAGGTTATAAAGGTTGCTGCGAAGCAATTATTGAGTGTCGGTTTGAGACGTGTGGTTGTAAAGCATATATAAAGATGAGACGAATATTCGTATATAAAACGAGACATCTTGGTCTCGCTAAATACCGAGACCAAGATGTCTCGGTCTTTAGCAATACATATGCGATTAACTTTAGGATTTAGGACTTAATTCATTTTTGAGGTTGATCACAAATCTATATATTAATATGTGAAGCAGAAAACTTTGTACCCTTTTTAACAATATTACGTGGACGGGAGGAGGACGAGAGAATTAAAGTTTATATGGAGGAAACGATTATTTTTCTTTTAGTTTTCATTTGTTAGTTTTATTTTTATTATGCTCGAATTTTAAGCTCAAGGCCAGCTGTAGTACTTATCGATACCTACTCATCTAGATTGAATGTAGGCTAGTTTGCTACATTCAATAACCAAGCAGTAGCACATCTCGTTAGCGTTATCTTCCACCAGCGATAAGCGGTAATAGCTTTCAATAGCAGGCTTGTTAGCTTTTTCCAATAGCTATAAAATAGCCGTTCTACAGAGCATTTCTTGTCAAGTTAGTGTTTTTACATACTTTGTCTTATGTTTGTCCGTTTAGGTATTTGATATGAAACGAAATTATATCTTGCATTATTATGCAATTTTATTACAAAATCATTAAGACTTTATTGGTGTTCCAATTTTTATTTTATCTAATTATGTATGTATCTAATTAAGTAAGTTATTTGGTCGGTCTATCTCTCAAGTTTGACCAAGTTACATATATGTACAAATTTTCATTAAAATCGGCTCAGTAGTTTCAGAGTCCGCGGATATATATATTAAGATAGAACATATACCTAGCATGTTTTAGTTTTATAAAGAGTATCAAATTTAGTATTAATTTTATCAGCTGTATTAACGGATTAACTGTATTTCAGGTAGCGCGGGCGCGGGTGCGGGTGCGGGTGCAGCCATGCCCGGCTGATGGACGCGGGCTGGTGGTCGCCGTCGCCGTCGGCCTCGCCGCCGCCGCCGCCCCGCGCCCCGCCGCGCTGCCGCTGCCGACCGCTCTCCACCAGCTACAACTGCTTGCCACATTATGGTATGTTACTGCTACCACATTCAAATATGAATAGTATAGCGGTCCCGGGCATTTTTTTATAGTATAAAGGTAGCAAACGAGCCTGCAGTTCACCTGATGCTAAGTGGTCACTGCCGTCCAGGGACATCAGTAAGCATCCCCAAGTACGATTGAATCATACCTGAATTTGATCACAGACGCGTTGCTACCCCTGAGGACTAATACTTAAATACTTAGTTACGACTAAGTTACGTCCTACTTGACTAAGTTACGTATATACATATATGTGCAACGTTTCTTTAAAATCGGTTCAGCTATTTCAGAGAATGGAGTTGACAATCAACACGAGGTTTTTATATATAAATGTTTATTTCAGTTCAACTAAATTATGAAATCTTCTATATATAAAAATAAATCCCTGTTTTCCTTGGTCATACCATCACGCGGGAACGGATGGGCGGTTTCGCTAATCATTTTGTTGTGTTTATTATTGCCATAACAAGTTGGTTATTAAAGAAAAACTTTAGAAAGTTGCGCGAAAAATATAAAATTCAAGAAAACTTAACGATCATAATAACGTTTCTATTATAACCATAACACCATAACATTTTTGCTAACAATATTTATAGTTAAGACAGAAGAACGTCTGTCGGGTTAGCTAGTCATTAATTAAATTGTATGACTTAAATTGAGTGGTGGCAGTTGTCAAATTCATTTCCTCGTTTCTATTTTGTTTTTATTCGCAAAAAATTATTCGCAAAATAATAACATTTTTTCTCAATCACTTCAGAGCAGTATTAATAAGTAACTTATACAGGTATTAATTACAGACTAAATTTTAGTAATGATAACGTAGTAACACAGTATATAGATAATCTACAAACGAGCAAATCAAGATGTATGCCGCTTACAGTAATTATTCAATCAATAGCTACGAACGGTGTGCATAGTGCACCATCGTTTAAACCAATAATTGCACAGCGCTTACGTGCTTCGAATTGAAACACTACGGTACATAGCAATATATAAAAGAGATGGAGCTCCAATTAACAACTATGATCTTAATTTTTTCTAATGAATAGTTTAATGTATTCTGTCTGTCTTGTCTTCACTTTCTAACTTAAAGCTTATAGGACATTTTTATGAAATAACGTTTCTTTATACTTTGTATATGTCAAAAATTATGTGACTAAGTATATAATTTATTATTATATTCATATACCTACTAAAAGTCTGTAAACCAATGCGTATAGAGCTTACAGTAATTATTTAATCAATAGCTCCATTCGGCAACAAATAGCTAGGAACCGTGTGCATCGTGCACCATTGACAAAACTAAACCAATAATTGCGCAGCTCTTACGTGTTTCGAATTGAAACACATACATAGAAATATGTACAATAGATAGAACTCCAATTCACTACTATGATCTTAACTCTTTCTAATCAATAGAAATGTATTTTGTTAAAGCATCTGCCTGTATTTTCTAAATAACATATCGCTGTCTTGTCTTCGCTTTTTAACTTAAACCTTATGAGACATTTTGATCAAATAATGTATTAACTGCAAATCAAGATGTATGCCTCTTGCAGTAATTATTCAATCAATAGTTCCATTCTAATAATCTAATATCTAATTACTGATGTAATACTCTATGACGTTCATTAAGTGTATCTATATACCTTATAATAAATAAAAACTTTTGAATTTGAATTCAACAATTAATAGCTACGAACAGTCTCGTAGTGCACCATTGACTAAACCAATAATTGCACAGCTCTTACGAATTTCCAATCGTATCACTATACTACCTACATAGCAATATATACAAGAGATGGAGCTCCAATTAACTACTATCATCTTAACTTTTTCTAATAAATAGAAATGTATTTTGTTAAAGCATCTTTCTGTAATTTCTAAATAGCATATCGCTGTCTTGTTCGCTTTCTAACTTATAGCTTATGTGACATTTTTATCAAATAACGTTTCTTTATACCTTGTGTGTGTCACTTTGTGTATGGTACATTCATATACTACAAGTCTGTTAACATGGTGTATACAGCTTACAGTAATTATTTAATCAATAGCTCCATTCGGCAACAAATAGCTAGGAACGGTGTGCATAGTGCACCATTGACTAAACTAAACCAATAATTGCGCAGCGCTTACGTGCTTCGAATTGAAACACTACCTACATAGCAATATATACAAGAGATAGAGCTCAAAGTAATTACTATGATCTTAACTTTTCTAAATAATAGGAATGTATTCTGATAAAGCATCTTTCTGTAATAATAGCATATCGCTGTCTTTTTCGCTTTCTAACTTATAGCTTATGTGACATTTTTATCAAATAACGTTTCTTTATACCTTGTGTATGTCGCTTTGTGTATGGTACATTCATATACTACATGTCTGTAAACATGGTGTATACAGCTTACAGTAATTATTCAATCAATAGCTCCGTTCAGTAACAAATAGCTACGAACGGTGTGCATAGTGCACCATTGACTAAACCAATAATTGCGCAGCGCTTACGTGCTTCGAATTGAAACACTACAGTACAGCAATATGTACAATAGATAGAGCTCCAATTAATTACTATGATCTTAACTGTTTCCTAGTCTATAGAAATCAATTATAGTAAAGAATCTACCTGTATTACTAGGGTTACCTAATGGATACTAAATATTTTACTAAGACATCCTTGTCCGTCCGTCTATCTATCACAGGGCTGTATTCCTTTAACCGTAATAGGGAGACACTTGTAATTTATACAGAATAGGCGTTTTCATGGCCGCTTACAAATACAAAAAAAAACACTTGTTAAACTATTTCAATTTGAAAAATCTACAATGTAGTACAATGCCAACTAGTTTTGCATCTAACATTTTAACTTACAACTCCATCTTTAGGCAGTCGGTTTGAAAGCTTTTGTGTTCGGGTCCTACCCGCGCTTAATTGATTATTTTAAATTAATGTTTTCTGTTTCTAATTTAAAACTTCTATGTTGAATAAAAAACGTAATGCGACCAATCTCATTACGTTGTTTATATCTACATCTTTTAACTGGACATTATTTTCAAAGACTCTCATTCGAAAATATTTTGTTTTATTCATGCCTGGAAGTTAAAAATCTTATATTTATCACTTACCAGTTTAGTAGGTACCAGGTTGTTACTGATCTTTTAATATATTTACAACGACAAATTATGTTCCCATCAAACAATCGGTTCCTAAAACAAATGGAATGTGTAAAAATAATTGTTTTGCCTGTGTTCGACAGCTTTATTGAGATTGGAACGAATTTATTTCAAACATACATGGTTCACTAAACAGTGAGGTTTCGAATATTGTTATATAAGCTTTACGTCTGCCACTAAACGGTGAGATATTAGCTTTGATTTGATATAAAATGTTGTTTAATATATAATAACCATTATTATCATATATTAAACTAAATTCACATACAGACTGACTTATAAATACCTACTCAAATTAATTCATTACATATAGCCTTAAATTTTATTTATTATCATATTAAAAGTTAATTATACTTATACTATATAAATAAATGGGATGAAACCTTACACTATAATTATGACTAATTATAAAATATGAGGCCATACCTCTTAAAAACTCTTCCCAAAACGTTTGTTGCAAAACACAACATTTTATACTAATATGCTATAATATGCTATAAAGTCTAAAAGCAGCTGTAGATATTCTATATCAACATAACGCAGGTAAAGAAAGTAAAAAGAATTTTATGAAAACATTTTTCTAATTTTGAACAAAAAGCTGCGCTCAGACGTATGAATTTAACGGACAAATCAAGAATTCAATAGAAAGAACGAAATTCTACTAATGCTAAGTAGTACAAAACGATTCTTAAGCCCTTACTCACAGACCCAATATCGTATTACGAAACTATTCTGTTATTTTCTCCCTACTTTTTCACAAAAACATTCAGTAGCAATAAAAAGTTCCCAAAGGAAAAGGCAGTGGCCTTGAAACTTTCTCGGAAAAAGGTTTATTTAATGTTCACTACTCACTCAAGCGTCTATATGTATGGAGATTGGGCAAAGATTTCGTAGTGTAGCATCCCGAAGATATTGGAACTAAAATAAAAATTGGCCAAGCGTGAGTCCGACTTATACATGAGAGTTCTATACTGCACTATTAATAATAGTACACTATTAATACAATTCGCTTGTTCGTTTCTTCAGCTTTTCACCAAAGATAAGATGAGTTGTATACGCATTTTATTTACTAGATGATTTAGCAAAATGATTCAATAATTACCTTTCTTATTTTTATCATAAATGTTATAGCAGCAATAGTAATATACAATCAGTAAAAATGTCCTCTGCCTAAGAGGTTTAAAAGATACAAAATTGTGACAGAGGGACGGACGAACAGGCGAGCTTGGTAATAGGAGATCTTATGTCGATGGACATTGCACCTTTTTGCACGGAACCCTACAAATCGTATGAGAGAATAATACATGATTGATTGTTTGTAACTAACTGACAGGACAATTTGTGTTGATTTATTTTATTAAAGATTTATACGATTTGCCATTTGTAATGACATATGAAATTATTTGTAGCCGATGTATTATATAAAATAATACAAAAGAAAAACATCGTAAACGAATTTACGATAATATATTTTATATTGTGGACGTGTAAAGATTTAAGGTCTGCGATGGCGTATCTACTGAATGTATGTAAATTAAATAATTTGCGGTTTGCTTTTACAAAAGTAATAGCGTTAAGACCCTCTATAGTTACTCTAGAGTGAAGTTATAACCTTAAGTTTCGGTCTTAAAATAACAGAATATAAGTCTTAACAACATACATACACTCTAATGTATTCAAAACTACGTCTCTATTTCCTCCAAACTGGCGTTAGTACCACAAAACTCATTAAAAACTAAACCGCTTCTAACAAGTATCACAGAAATAGTTGTACATTAAATGAATTGCACTTTTCTACAAATGCGCTAATACCACAACCGTAAATGCTCGCTCATTTTATTTCAAACCCGAGGCGCTTAGAGCTTTGTAATGAAAGCTGTTTGTCACCCCGCCATTACACCCCGAACCATTTAAGCTATTTTATAAATGGCGCTCATTTTTGCTTTAATATTTGCCCATATTCAAGTTGAACAAGTCGTACAGAGCTACCAAAGGATTAATTAAATTCAGGATGGGCAGTTACTCATCTGTGGTTAGCCACACATAGTCGAGTGGTTACGGCAATATTATTTCTATTTCCAGCAGCGAATATAAAAGTTGATGGATGAAAAACACGTAAAACAAACTGTTATAGTTCGTGTGCATGAATTTTGGACCTTCGTTACTTAAAAGTTTATTTTAGTTTGATATTAGTTTATGGGATTACATATACATTCCCGTCATGGTAGTCTTTATCTTACCTGTTTGAAAAATCCGGCAAGGATACCCGCCGCCCTAGGGGCCAGAGGACGGGTTATGTTTTTGCCCCAACCCACTAAAAAAAGACGGTGTTTTTCCTTACCACCTCACGGATGGCGGAGACGCGGGAACGCCAGCGGATGCGAATCCGCCGGTGGCGTCAAGCCAGTGGCGCCAGCTGAACCCTCCTCTGTGGGGACCACGCATTCCCCTCAATCCGCTGAACACGAGCACGCCGCCACAGGACGGGATCCTGGGATATCACAACGGGCGGCAACCGATGGCCCAATCTGTCACCGCTCACTAGTCCCACCAGGGAAGCAAGTAAGACGGGCTCGCCCATACGATTGCCCTACCCCGCTGGCAATAAAGTGTGGACTAGATCCCAGGCCTACCCGGACGGCAGTGGCCCAGGCCTATTCCATTTCGTCGAGGAAGTAGGCGTCACTGCGCGACGCCGCAAGTCATCGGGCGCAGATGGGAAAAGGAGACCACCTCTGAACCGCTCTTTGTCTGATCCCCCCTCCCTAACCTATATGGTATCCGTGGCCTTGCCCGGCAAAGAGTAGGGGATCATTTGGATGCACAAGCTCTCCCCAGCATGAAAATGTAGCAGCCTTGCGGGAGGTACTTATAATATATTGTGAGAGACCCCACAGCTGGCGAATGTTAGGATCATCCCCTACACTGCGCCTGCAATTTCATGAGAATAATAAATAACTAGGGTATCTTACCTTATCTAATAAACATCTCATCAACTGATGTAGCGACAACGCACAAAATTCTGTAAAATTCTGCAGCCGAAGATAATAATTAATATAGATATTATACAATTAGGGCTGTCAAGGGATTATCCTAATTTTCTCATTTTAAGTAAACACGTACTGAAATACGAGAAATTAAACACACGACTTACACGTGGTTTTTGGTACATTATTAATCACCAACTCATACGCTAGCGAACGAGGGAGCTTGTTCATATCTCATCCAGCGTTATTAATATTTCAGTGTAATGCAAACCAAAGCCCTTCTGAGTGGTAAGTTGATACAGCCGCAGTTAAATCCGCTTTGCGGCTTGTGGCTTATTACTCACATTGAGTATGTAATATTAGTGGATAATTGTAATATTAGTGGAGTAAATAATTGTTTAATGACAAGATTCCATCTTTCTCGAACCTACGGTTTTAAGCCTTTTAATTTAAAGTAATGCTTGCATGTGATATAAATTGTATCTTGTTTTAACAAAAAAAAAAATAACTTAAGGAAACTTAGTAACTTACCTGACGGAATTATGAAATACACACACACATAAGACATAAACACAGTCTCATTAACACTATGCCTATGACCTAGTTCCTTCTCATTCTCAAAAAGACAGTAATGTTGCACATATACTATCTATACATATAATAAAGCTAAAGAGGGTCATAAGTCTGTACATGGAATATATTCAAAAAAAAGTTGACTGGGGATACTTAGGATCGATAACAGAACACGTTCCAACAGTTTTTAGAATTTTTGTCTGTTTGTCTGTTTATCTGTTTATTTGACCGCGCATCACGTAAAAACGGCTTAACGGATTTTGATGCCAACTTGACTAATCTGTCGAGACGATCCCCGGCCGTGTTTTAGGCCATAAAAATTCAACCCTTAAAAGGAGGGGTAGCGGGCGGAGCCGCGGGCACAGCTAGTAATATATATTTGAATATATTTGAATTTAGTTATGTGAAAACTGTCTGCTTTCAGCACAATTATCTTATAGGTTCACAGTGTAGATAACCTTTCGACAACTGATAGCATTACAGGAAGGTCCATTTCCCATTATATGAATTATGTTGTATTATTTTAATGTTTAATTCATTGAGCGAAATCTCTGAACCGATGTGACGACCTGCAATCGTAACTTTGTATCTGCGATGAACGATGGTCATACGAGGTAACCCCGCCCAAGGTCGTGGGATAAAACAATATGATCATAGTTAATGCATTAGCGCTCGTAATTATGGTATCTCCATTAGGATCCTTTCACACGAAATGATTTTTTTTACTTTTTTATTACATTACCATTTATTTCTTCAAGTATGTATAGAATATAGAACGACAAAAAAGAAACCATTATAATCTCACTTGTATGTCTGTCTCTCTGTCCGTCATAGCGCATTTTCTACTAATCGGATGGACCAATCAAGGTGAAATTATTAAAGTTATGTAAACTTAAAAACAATTTTCAAACTGTATTATGTTATTTATCAAATAAAGGTGTTTCAAAGATTTTAAAGAATAAATCAAAATTGACCCCTCCCTTGATCTCCGAAACCGAGTCTAAATGTCCTAAAAAACACGATAATTAGGTTTTTTTACATACAACAGAAAAGTTTTTCAGATGTCTATGCTCTTAAAATAACTCGGCAAACCTTCCCATATCGTTCATATGAATTGGAGAGTTAGAATGTCTGGGAGAAACTAATTTTGTACCACAATGATGTATAGTTTTTTGTCTCATATAATTGACGTTGAGATGAGAAATCTTTAAGCCTTTTTGCTTTATTCAACGTACATAAATTTAAACAGATAGAAAATCACTAAACACACTGTATCATATCTATTCATTGTTCTGAACCCTCTCCACGTGAGTGTAACACGCACTTGTCTTTTCTTAATTACCTACTGACGAAATATGCAAGACATTCTTTGGAAGGCAACG
>DWNR01001383.1:0-15274 GCA_018250455.1 Polygonus leo
GTAGTTGAAATAAGTTAATAAGAAACTAAATAAAACATTAACACCAGTTCTTACCTTACAGTATCTCTGTTTTATATTAAACACTCTTTGAAACCGCAGCGACTCAAAATTTTCGTCGACAAATTCCCGCGCTAAAATAATATTTACGTCATACACACGTCACACTCGAACGCAGCCGAACAAGAACAAAAACGTTAAGAAGGACGCGTCTATGAGTAAATAAAAACAGCAAGAAATATAGCCATATCTCTCTTATTCACTGAAATTCCGGAGGTATGGCATCTCTCCTCATATGGCGTCTCTCCCACTTTTACCCTATATAAAAGGCAAAACCGATCAACTAACACTACTGTACCTACAAGCTTGAAATTTGGTACAAGGATTCCTTTCACGATCTAAGTGAGCGCTAAGAAAGGATTTTTCGAAATTCTACCCCTGAGGGGTTTTCGACATGTACGCGGACAAAGTGGCGAGCAAAAGCTAGTTCGTCTATAAAAATAATGTAATTATCTGAATAATTTATTTAACAAAAATCAGACACGAATAAAAGTAAATAATTAGGTAGGTAATGCAGATAGGCGAATTCTTCTAGTTGTTTAATTTTTCTCTTTTCATACTAGTCAGTATGTAAATATATGAGCTTAGTTATGATCTTTAAACTCTGCTCACATAGACGATAAACATTTACGCCAATAATGTAAGACAAAATATGCCGATCTTTGTCCGTCATGTGCGTTGCTAAAATTCTAATTCTATGTGTTTACAGACTAAAATTTGCTTAGTGATTAAACCATCTACTTTCCCAGGTCTGGTCTGCGTGGTCTGTGGCGACACCAGCTCGGGGAAGCACTACGGCATCCTCGCTTGTAACGGATGCAGTGGTTTCTTCAAACGATCCGTCAGGAGGAAACTTATATACAGGTGAACACAGTTACGACAAAAATATAAAATATGTTTAAGATTGTATTCAAATCAAAAAAAAATAATTCAGTCAATAGTTTTGAAAAACGTTCATGATTTTCATTTCTTAGCACAAATACCGTGTGAAACGGTGGTAAGTTTGAGGTGGTAGAACAAACCATTAAGTATTGCGAATAAATGGTCCCCCAATCCCCAGGTGGTAGAATTCATATAGTTTAACCGGGGAAGTACCACCGCCACCCTCATAATCTTCCGGGGAGCAATTTATTGTGTTTCGGTTTCGAGAGGCGTGGTTGCCGGCTATACATACAAACGATGCGAATATCTTAGTCCTCAAGGGTAGTAACGCATTTGTGGTCAATCTTGGGTCATCGAACTTGGTCCATGGGCGGCAGTGACCACCTACCACCAGGTGGGCTGCATGTTCGTTTGCAAATAAATGCTCCGCACACTGAAAAAAACATAAAGAATTAAATACTGCTATACCGTCAAGATCTTATCTGTGGTGTAACTGTAATTAACATAGTTGTGTCACAAATAATTTATTTGCATTTCATTTCAAAATTACATAACTTCATGATGCTAAAATACCTCAAAATGATCATTACCTACATCACAAAGTAAATAATGACGAAGATGAAATTACTCATAAGCAAATAGTATTAATATTTGTGACAAATTTTAATTTTCTGAGAAAAAAAATGTATTGAGTAAAACCTTTATATTGTATAGGTAAAGTGAATAAGACCTCTACCTATTGCGATAGCAAATTAACATATTAAAACTCAAACAAATAATCAATAATAGGAATATAGATATACTCGTATATCGTATAAGAAGATTGTACATTATACCTACTAGTGGGTTGTGCAATCCCTTACCAGAAAATACATATTTCCTATATAATAAGCTTGACCCAATCGTTCAAAATCAAACACAACATTTATCGAAATCGGTTAAATATTTAAGAATTATTTAAAGACTGGCCTGATGCCAGCTAGTAGAACTATTGTAGTACGACTGGGGAGGTACCACCGCCGCCCTCATAATCCTCCTTAAAGCAATTTATTGTGAATATCTTCCTTCATCTTCCATCGTCCTCGAGGGTAACAACGCATCTGTGGTCAACCTCAAGTACAATTCAATCGTACTCGGGGATGATTGCTAATGTCCATTGGCGGCAGTGACCACTTACCATCTGGTGGAATGCAAGCTCGTTTGCTATCTTTATACGATAAAAAGACTGGGCTCTACTGGGTCCAATCTAGTCCATCTAGAGACCCACTCAATACATACGAAAAACCAACAAAATCGTTTCAGCAAGGAAGGAGTTCAGTGACACATATTATATATAAAGGTGTTGTAATAGCGAGTTCAAATGAATTGAAATAATCATATGTTAATTCTTTCAGGTTAATGTTTGTCTTGCATCTGTTCAAACAACGCAATTTAACGGTCCAATTTAAAAATCACTAGTATTGGTTTCATTAAAGGTGTGGAGTTTTCGTAATACTTAAGAAGAATAATTTAGAGCAGTTCTACAATTATTCATATATAGAAAATAGATAATTCTTGATCCAATTAATATTTTTCGGACACGCCTACCACTATTTTTCATCTTCACCCGGAGTTGGCTGGTGCAAAATACCATTTAGATATTAATTCCACAAATTTTATCAAAACTGATCAAGTACACTGAAATGAGCGTGGATAAGATGTACAATTACATTTTTACAATTTAAAGTTCGTTACTCATAATATTATTCATCATCATTTCGGACAACATAAGTTGAAACTGACTCAGGCGACTACTGGCCCAATTTGAACAATTGAATTGTGTTAGTTTCGCCAAATATTACACTTTTTGGTTGTTGGTTCAGGTGGTCCGCATCCGTGTTACTCTGTTTGATATCTTCATAGTTCTATGAATAATTCTGTTACACCTGCGACCTGAATGTTTGATTCGGCTTTCTCTTTTTGGGTTTTCTTTTTGTTGATTCCGGTATCAGTGAAATTAAGGTTTATAAAGTAAGCCATTAGGAAACATAGATGATCAATAACTAAAGATCTATAGGGCATTCGTGAACTATATATGATATTTGTGTTACAACAAAAAGCAACGAATAGCGGAATCTTTGCAATCCATTTGAAATAAATAGACATGCCTACTTAAACATAGACAACTGTTTATTACTATCAATCTTCAGGAAACTGATGACTTAAAATTTGTATTGGATAAGAACTTATACAACTTGCATACCTCATAACTCATGACTTAAGCATATTAAATACTAAGATAATTTGAGATCCTACTATTTTAAGATCGTTTTATCACGTTTCCCAATGTAATCCAAAAACAAAACAAAACATCAGCTCTTCATTGTTACATAACATATGCAAGACTTACCAAACAAATATACCAACAAATCTGATATTAATAAATTTCCACTCAGCCGCTAGCCCTATTGAAACGATACAACAAGTGAAACCAGTAATCCCTATCAAAAACTGTTCGCAAAAAAATATTACAAGTCGCATCTGTAGCGAGGTTCGACCAAAAATGACAATGGGGGAGCCAATGGCACTTGAACCACGTTAAAGCCCACTTAATCCATGGTGAGCATATTTCTAATTCTTCTTGCATCTGGGGCCTTCATGGTGTTGTCTATAGTGGAGATGGAAGGGCGTTTATAGTAGCGATTTAAAAAGATTGAAAATATTTGCACAGATTGTTAGATTGTAGTGGAAAGAAAGTTATATGGAAAATAAGAAAGGAACTTGGAGACGTAGACATAACAGAAGCGTCATAAAGCCTTTTGAAATCCCGTTAAAATATGATCTAATAGAAAAGATTGTTAGCTATTTTAAGGTGTTCCCAAAACTTCGAAATTTACCAAATCAAGGAATAAATTAACATCAATGAGCACAATTTTAACGTTATTATGTTAAACATTAGTTATCTATTAATTTCTTAATGTAAAGCAAGAATTATAAAATAAAGTTATACATTAAATATATCGTTATAAACTCATTAAATTGTTATCGGAGCTTCTTTATGTTTTTATTTATTAAATTTTATTTACTTCATTAATGACTAAAACAAGTTACTAATAAACTTCTAAAAAAAATGAAAACATAAATGACTTCTATTAAAAAATCCGCTACCGCTTCTTCTACTAAAAAGATTATACCCTAACTTTTCCAACAGCAGGGAATTTGAATGTCGTTCAAATTTAATTTGCGTTTTATGGCAAGTGCTTTTTCGACTGGTGTTCACTGTTTAGCTTTTTATTTTATTTCGTGTAATAATTTTAATTCAAATTATAAATGTGAGGAAACAGCGGATGAAAGAGGGCAAAACGCAATTTATATAAATCTAAATATGCATGAAGAGATACTGATAAAAATGTAGGAAGAGATTTTATCAGCGGATCATCTTAATTACATAGGATATCTTTATCCAGAAAAAATATTGTTCCTAATTCCTAAGGTATGATTCGAATATTATAAATTATAAATATATGCCAAATAGTGTAACACCGTAAGATATATCTACCAGACATCTAAAATGCTCAGAATAAGGGTAGATCCAAGAGATAATATTAAAAATAGTTTAACATTTGGTCCTCTCAACCCCCGTTACAATTAATTCGCCACCCTTAATGTTATTAATAACGTAAGCCACCCCATGATAGATGGTCAAGTGTGACATGTGGTTCTTTATTCACAAATTGATTTGCGAAAATCTCTATGGTATCTGTACGTATTTTGGTGAACAGTTTTTTTGTGCCTTTTACTTGGAGTACTCGTTGAGTTTTTATTTGCTAGTAATGATTCGTTTTGTTCCGTATTGTCTTTTTGTATAGGGAGATAACAAATATCGTAATATTTGAATTGTTAAAGTTAAGCTAAGTAATGTTTTTCATAACTTTCCAGTTATGAAAAAAATATTTATCATTCTGTATAAAATATCTTGCTAATATAATGAAAGCGAATTAGATTTTCTTTATTTGTTACGTATTTTTGCCTAAACTATTCATAAATTTTTATAACTACACTTATTCAGTGAAAGAACTTCAATCAAAAAATAATGTTTACAAACTATTAAAAAAATATTCGAAATAGATGACAAAATAGTGCGGACACAAGTAATAAAGTGATTATACCTATCTATAACACAAATTCCTAACCAATAATACTTTCTTACAAATCTTATTTCACAAGGACCCCGGACAATGACCACTTCTGTCACATGGGGTTCTACAGGGCTCCATTCTATGACCGCAACTCTTCCATACAAGTTCCCTCCTTTCGACGCGAATTGCAACAAATGTCAACCTAACTTAAGCCTATTATATGAAGGATTACGCGTAATGAAATATCTTTAATCTTTATTAGTTTCTGTGCCAGCAGATTCTTGTTGGCGTTCACTTTGATTGAGTAGTTTTTCCTCTACAGAAGGGATTTGTCCACTTTGATTGCTTTCTCCTAATACCTATTCGGTATTTTTTTCCTGATATTTAAGGAAATAGTTTCGTTAGTGGTTTTTGTTGAAGGTATTTACATTAGATTGTAAATTTATATTACTTCTTAAAATTCTCTACATCCTAATGATCTAATGATTACATGAAAATCTATAATATATAGTCTATATTTACATCATAAATCTATAATACAAAGTCTTGAATTTCGTACTACGTAAATCTTTTGATATCGTATATTTCTAACAGGAATATAATAATATTATTTATGTTTATTTTGGCATTAACATTTTAATTATCCCAAAAAGATGTCGATCAGATTTAAAAAAATGCGTAATTATTTAAAGATATTACGAACTATACGTGAGTTAAGGTCCAACCAAAAATGTATACTTGTTGAAAAGCATACTATTCTGACATGATAGTCATAGTCCCAAGGATTCCTTCTTCTCTTCTTTTGGTAAGCTAAGCTACTTCCTTCGTTCACAGATGCCAAGCCGGTACTGGAAGGTGTGTGGTGGACAAGGCTCACAGGAACCAATGCCAGGCGTGCCGTCTCAAGAAATGTCTCGCTATGGGCATGAATAAAGATGGTAAGTTTCAAATTAATTCAATAATTGGTTTTTTTGTGTAAGGTAACTTATTTGGTTATAGTGGAATTAAGATTAAGATTTTTTAAATGACGTCAAACTGTTTCAAACTGACTTTATTTTCTTTTCCTCGTGATTTTTTGTCTGCCGTGAATCATTTTTGATTAATCTAGTTTTATTGTTCCTTCAGGTGGCTTAGATGCTTGCTGTAAGATAAAAAAATGTACAAGATCCTCCTAAATAAATAAAAATAAAAGATTTAAAACTGATTTAAAAATATTTTTTTTCCAGAGTCATTAAACTAAACATTAAGTCCTTATTTTAAGTATTTAGATATTTCTTTTGAAAAAAAAATGTTTTCCCATCAACAAAGCACTATTCAATTGAGATAAAAATAAGAAATGACTAAAATTGCAATGGCGTACACGTCACAATTTTTCAAACATAGATTCCTATCCACAAAAATAAAGGTACCCTCTCAAAAAATACATAATAAAATAAATCAAATCACAATATTCTGTTCCCACGTCAGGACACGTTTTAACGTCATAACCTATCAAAACACGGGGGGTAGTGCGTCACGCGCAGCGACGAGTCAATTAGGCGAGCGGCTATTGGGAGAGACAACCCTCTTTGTGCCCAGAACAATATCTATAGGCATAACGTATGCCTATAGATATTGTCAATATAACTATTGATTACATATTTATACCAAGTATTTGTACTAGGTATTTATTTACATCACATTTACCAATGGTATTTTTTATACATGAAGTCACTTAGACATGAAGCGACCACCTTATACCTCAGGGGTGATAACACGTAGTTGACCTCAAATAGCACTACAATCATAAGTGAGATTTGATTAGAAGGGTTTGTAGGTAGTAATCATCACGTTTTAACGTCATAACCTATCAAAACACGGGGGGTAGTGCGTCAGGCGCAGCAACGAGTCAATTAGGCGAGCGACTATTGGGAGAGACAATCTTCTTTGTGCCCAGGACAATATCTATAGGCATACATTCTATTGATTACATATTTATACTAAGTATTTATACTAGGTATTTATACTCGGTATTTATACTATTTATTTATTTATAACTGATTTGTCCAATGTTAACTATTGCCAGGTCGTTGAATATAATATACGTCGTTGAATACGTTTCGCCCTGACTTAAATCCACCACGAAACAGTTGTTTATTAGTAATTTGCGTTTCGTAGAAAAGATGAGACTGCAGCTCTCACTTACGAAAGAATAATTGTGTATCGACTTAGATATGCGTGATGACTGGCAATATATACACTGAAGGCGAAGGTCATATATTCACTTACACTACATAAATACGGGGCACATACAATGTTCATATAAAAATGTTCTTAGGTGGCAGAGTCCACTAACCATTATAATTATAGAAAACAGGCTAAGTGGTAAGGGTTCGTTGCCAACGTCATTTAGACGAATGGCTATTCAAAGAGACAACTCGTTTTGTGTCCAAATTTTTCAAATAACTTGTTATTCGTAGGATCTCTATGGCAGAAAACCTCAATTATTACACGAGCTTGTAGTCCCCATTCTGTGAACCCGGGTTAGAATCTCACCTAAGCCTCGTCATCCATAATACAAGGATTGCTTTACGGTTGATTACGAGGACGGAAACGGTAAAGTTCCTCCTTTTCGATGCTATCTATACGAATCACCATCTAACTATATATGAATTAATCACTATTTTACACCTGTCACAATATTCTCAATATCCACCCAGGGTTGACTGGCAGAAAATTCCATTAGGCATTAACTTTGCCCTTGGTAACCTTTTTTTCTTAAGAGGTGATATAATAAAGATATATAATAAATAAAACCAAAATCATCCATTACGGCAACTTTGATATCTACTCCAACAAAACAAAATTGATCGCTATTATTATATTTTCAACATAAAACATGCCAGTTACCTTCTATTTGATGACTAAAAAAACCAAACAAGTCTTTGAAAGGAACGTGGCGCATCATTTAAATTTTTACACCACGTTGAATCACGCACTTATTGGACTAAACCAACAATCGTATGCACGACTTAACTCGAAAAATTAAATAGGAACAAACTTTTAAAGGAACTATTGGTATACTAAGCCGTCATTTGTATACGGGGCGGTCGTCGCCACGTGGCGACACGTGTATACTAAAAGGTTTGTTACCCCTTACTGGTATAATCTCTATAATATTCTTTTGTTCGAGTAGTGATAGTGTAGTGTAGGAGATTTCGTCTTCTCACACCGGCGATGTAGGATTCAAATCTTTGGTAGTCATAGAAATTAAAATCATTTACTTTAAAGTAAAGGAAAATATCGTAAAACTACGCTTGCTGAAGTTTAGTCTCAGTTTTGTATGAAATCCACCGATTTTTACATCAGGGTGCTTTGCGAAGGTCGTAGACCTAACTTCTTGTTATTCTGATAGAAACCCTGATCTCAGCACTGGGATATTATTGTTGTGACCATGATTATAATAATAGAATGATATACTTTTGTTATTTCACTAAAATATCATGTTAGGTGGGACTGAGTGCTGGGTACGCTTAAACACGATATAATCATCTTATTCTTCACATCTGTAATGTATCTAAAGATTTCGATCCTATCTGGGATATAGATGTTTTTATGCAGTGATTATGGATGTCAACATAAGCTGAAAATTCCAATGCTATATTAATAACAAATAGAACAATTACAATTTAAAAGCATTATAGTTTCAGCTCTCTCAAGACTATGTCAAGTCTAATAATTTGTACTTGGTCGGCGTGATGGGCTATACCTAAATCTTTATCATTGAGATATGTTGTCTCGGTGTACTCGTATGAATCTTCATAAAGAGAATCTCTTCAGAAAGAGATCTCTCTAAACAATTTGATTAACGACCAAGCACTAATAACCAAACATATTTTTAATATTTTGAGTTGATTCCTAAACAACATCGTATTATCCTTTACCTAAATTCCCTGCACAGTCCTCACCGCCAACATTTCGGCTCGCACCCTCTATAGCCTGTACCTTATTAAGTTCACACATTATCCAACCCTTCATGGGGTTTAGTTCATTGTTGCTTATGCTACTTGTCTCTTTGTTGGACACGACTGCTGTCACTTCATCTGTGATACTAATAGCTTTAAATATAATGACATACTTTGTTTTATTGGAATATAATATGAGGAGTTAGCGAACAAAACAGTGTAGGTTTTTATATTTTTTCTAACAACTTCTTTAGGAATTTACATTTTCATGAACAAAAAGTTAAGTACATTTTACAGAATTTAGATTTAAAATTGTTTTAGTCCAAATCCACATCGTGAAATGTTTTTAATAGATACAAATTACCTGATGTCATTATTGAAAGTAATTCTATCATTATACAATAATTTGTTTCATATAATAATATGATTGATACCTGCATCTATTGGTGCTTTTTATGATTTTATTGATACGAATTGAATAATTCTGATGGTAAATAAAAAGCCCTAAAGTAATTAGTAGCAAATCTTAATTAAGATTAATCTTATATTAAGATGGTTGAAAAAGATATTAAAAGAGCACAAATATAATTTTGCATAGTTTAAGTATATTGCATGGATTGAATTGTATTCTTGTATTGTAACGATAAGCTAGTCAGCCTAAGCAGATGTTGATGTCTACAATAAATATAGATTTCGACAACATTGTCACCTATCAGATCCAAATACATCATGCTTTTTAAGCTAAGCCAACCGTATACACAAAATTTAATTGAAATCGGTTAAACGGTTTCTGTGATTAACGTCATTACGAGTACTAATACAATACTTACTTTAGGTACATTTATATTTTTATTGGGTACTTGAAGTTTAAATAACTGAATGCCTAAAGAAAACGATAATATTACCAGTCTCATATTAAAATTAAATCCAGATAATAAGACACAAAACATTTGGATTTTTTACAAATAATACGCTTAACACAAAGTCCACATTGTTACATGATTCAAATTTTAATGACTTCCTCATTTTAATTCAAAAATTTCCCATAACTGGTCACCGCAATTATCGCCGCGAATCCATAATGCCCTTAAGCCGAATCTAATCAGTCTTTGACGAAACCACGCCTCCATTATAATGAATGCCACATTCCCACAAATACAGATAATTAAGCAAAAACTACAAAGCCCTGGCCCTCAGGCGTTCACACTTTACATTCAAATGAGCACCCCTCGTTGCGGGCGGGACGTTTAACCGCGCGCGTATTAATTTGGAAATCTGTTTCATAGACTTGCTTGTATCTTGTTTTGTTTGGGTCTTGAATAAGGATTAATATGTATCGCTACAGTTTCTTAGCATTACATTGTTTCAACTTGTTCAAATTGTTCTAACACTGATTTGTTGAAAAATTTTGTTTGACTAAAAGTTATTAAAGCAAATCCAAAAGTAGCTGTGATATTAATAAATATTTTTTAAAGAAATTAAACAATATAGATTGCAACGATGTAATGGAAGTTCTAAATAAAATCAAGAGGAATAAGAAGCAAATCGGAATAAATTCAAAGAAGCTTAACACGGCAAAGTGATTTCATTAAAACAACTCGGAAACAGTAAACAAACAAGAATCCCGGTCAATCAAACTCGAAACTCCCGATTTCCATTTACACGATTACCATAACGTACGTGTACTTGAACAATGGAATGTTGATCCAATTTAACACGAAAAGAAACTGACAAAAAGATGTTTGAAAGTAATGAGGGCGTAGAAACGTACCCTGCGGCACTCCCGGCAGGATTCCTCTTTTATTGCTTTAAGCTTTGCATTATTTTGCTCCCGGCTGTCTCCCGTGAAAAGGAAAGCTTAATTCGGTTACACTTTTGAGATGTCGACGCGACAATCTCATTATTCTCGGGTGTTGGGATGCTGCTTCATCTTGTCAAAAGCCTCAGCCCGTACATACGACTGTGCGGTAATTAAAGCCTCCTCCGTAATTGTCAAGTTTTGTAGCTAATTTGTATTGTTGCTTTGCCTTTGAAATATTAACATTTTCTACTGAAAGCTGCTTTGCTTCATTTATTATAACTGGGTTATATTTTATTTTTGTTAAGATAAGTTGTACTTAAGATATGTTCTCCAAAGTGGTGATGTAAGTGAATTTTAATGAACAAAGTCTTCTAGATATTTATAACCGAATGAAAAATGTAAAAGAGTTAGTAATAGAAATTTTCAAGAAATTCATGTATTTTTTTATCTATAATTTTGATATTTAGTGTTAGGCTGAGGTTTATCATGGAAATTAGAGTATTACATTATTTTGACAACAAACACCAAAACTTTTTACAACGTTCCAGCAAATAATACTGGAAGACAGAAAATTAAAGATTCATTTGTAAAATTAAATGCTAATGGGGTGATTTCACGATTTAATCCTCGACTGTACCTTCTGTAGATCGCTTTAAGCTCGGACTCACGGAGTACAGTCGGGTAGAAAAGATTTAGGCAAAACTAAATCTTATAATTCAAATATATTAATAACTGGGTATGGCAATCGTTTTCCGGCAGATTGTTTTGACGCATTGGTGTGTATAAAATTAGATGAAATTACAAGGTACCACAAAAATAAATATTCAAAGTAGAAAATCAAGTAGGTATACCTTTACACCGTAAAATAATCATTTCAAATGCTGTTGATAATTGTGATCACAAATTGTAATAGTGATGACAAATGTCAAAATTCTCTTTTTAAAGACTGTTATAACTGTGTTATAACATACCTATTTGTATATTTCGCCTATGTTGGTACGTCTCTCTATCGATGGTTTTACTTCAGCTATATTAAATTTTAGCATAGTATTATGCTGTTTTATTCTAGTTGCAACTCTATTTTAATTTTAACCAAACCCATCGTTAACATTTCAATTTCCACCTCCAACTTACTTCCCTTCGTCAACAACAATTTGTTTACGACTGTACCTGATATCCAACATCGTACCCTAACACTTAACTGTTTATACCGGAGTTAAAGCTATAGACACTGATTAATGCGATTTTAATCCTTGCACACAACCCCTAAATCCTGCCCTGTATTAATGTCCCACCGACCCCGAAAGGTCACATCTCCTCCCACCGCCGTTTAAATTTAAACTCTGTTACATTTGAATTAAGTTCAAAATCCAATTACAGGTCCACAGCTATCAATCGAATAGAGATCCGTCAGAAAGGATTTCTAACTTTTAAGTCGAGCGAGTATGAGTTCAAATTCAAAAGGCTTAGGGTCGTGTTTCCAACTGTCAGAATTATAAATATCCTAAGGCTTTAGCCAACCGAATTTGAACTTAAAGCCATAAGGGATATAGTTGAAAATGCGTTACGGTTGCCGTTGGGATCAATAACCACTGAACCCGAATCAGTTTGGCAAGAACCAAGAGCGAGAAGGATAGTGGTGTTCGAATGTGAGAGAGCAAGATAGAACTACTTCAGTGAGTTTTGCTTCAAATAAATGGTTTAAGGGATGCCAGCAGATGAGGCCCGCACCTGATCTACTTGATTTTATTTTTCAATTATGGCGGAGTGTTCCTATTGAAAGGGTAATTTTATTTTTAGCGTCTCTCTTTGAACCGAATTCTTCGCTGATAGCAATTTAAAATTGGATTTTCTTTCAACGAAATACAAAAGATCAGATTTCATTGACTTGTAACAAATATCAATTTTGGTTTTGTCATTATGAAATTTGTTTTGAGTGTTCCTTACATTGCTTAATGTTGTTTTCTTTTTTTCTTTATTTTATGGAATAAATTTAGGCACAATTACTTCTATCGAACTTTAAAAAAAATCATTTGGTTCGTACAATTGTTTGTAAGTAGTTTTTGCTTAGATCTAAAATGTGTAATAGTTCTTTGTAGATCACGTTTACTTATAGAATAGATGATTATGTATTTAGTATTACACTAACAGTATCAAAGCATCTATAACCCATTTAGATTCTAACATAGCCAAGAGTAGGTGTTCACAATTTATTAATGGAAGAATGAAATATTTCTATTACGAATATGACTAACTTATATCCACTAACAGTAGCTAGGTGTTAGTATAACTCTTGAGAATATTTATTTACTTTTTACTAATGAATACTCCCATTACACCTAATGGTAACACTGGAGGAATATAGGTATTCTTAGTTAGTTAGTACTCGAGGTTTAGCACAAACATGATGCGGATGATGCCCTCTGTCATCCAGTGACCTTTAAACATCAGGTGGACTGCATGCTCGTTTGCTTGCTCTTGCATTTTTATTTGAATGTCTAGTTCAGTTAATCAAATATGGCGTCAACGACATAATCAATTTCCGTTGAAATTGAAAAATGAACTACAAAAATCGAACCGACCACGATTGGTGCTCAAATAAGGCAGAAATCATACAACTATCAACTATCTCGCTCACTCCTATGCAACTATTGTTATACCCATCTCTGTTGCGCGACACCGGAAGTGAGATCTCAAAGATGGCTGCGGCCGGATGTGGGAGGGGCCATTTGATTTATAGCAACGGGGATAGTCTGGGTTAACGGTGACCGAAGTATTATAGTTCTGTAGGTTAATAGTAGGTTACTTTCCGTACAGTTAATGTTATTTGCTTTCTTTTGTGATGGTAGAACTCATGTAGTTCGACCGAGGAGGTACCACCGCCACTCATAATCCTCCGTGAAGCAATTTATTGTGTTTCGGTTTGGAGACGCGTGGTTGCCGGCTATATACATAAACGCGAGGCGAACATCTTAATCCTCAAGGGTCGCATCCGTGGTCAACCTCAAGTAAGGTTTATTCGTACCTACTCGGGGATGATCACTAATGGCCACGGGCGGCAATGACTGCATGCTCGTTTGCTACCTTAAGACAATAAAAAATATTTAAATCATTGTTTCTTTTCTTTGTTTGTTTTAATCTTGGTTTGCTTTTATTAACACGATCTGCTTGGCATAGCGGTTACAGGTTTGATACGTAGAGGATCTCGGGTTCAGTTCCCGGCTTGATAGAATATTTGAACGATGAATTGAAGTTTCTGTTCTGGGTATGTGTGTATGTCCATTCGACTTGTGTTTCCATGGCACCCATAGGACAGGAAATCCTAATGAAGAATGTTGTTATTCTTGTTACTTTTGAAGAAACTATAGGTATAGGTTGTATAATGATTTTTATACTAACAACGTAAACCAGCATGCATTGCACCATCTAAAGTAAAGTGACCACTGCCACGCATAGAGATTCATTATAACTAGGTACCTACGATTGAATCGTAGGTAGCTTTATAACGTTCAAGACACGCGCTATCCTGCGGACTAAGTTATTCGCCTCGTGTGAAGTAGTAGCTCGTAATCATGTTTTTAGATCTTTATAATGGAAAGAGCAAACAAGCATGCGGTCCACCTGATGGTCACTGTCGCCCATGACCGTTAGCAATCATACCCAAGTACAATTAGATCATACCTGAGGATTAAGATGTTCGCCTCGTGCATTAGTATAGCTGGTAACCACGCCTCTCCAAATCGAAACAAGAATTGCTTCACGGAGTGTTATGAGAGTGTCGGTGATACCTCCTCTATCCAACTACATGGGTTCTCTATCACCTGGCAAATATACTTATTATCTTTTCTTATTATTATAATAAATAAGGCAATCCCCAGTCAATTATTATAACGCTACACGTCCCCGTAGGTAAGCGGAGGGCAATAAAATAAATTGGAGTGGAGTCGAAGACGAAAAACACGGCTATAAAGCCTTTTATGACCTGCAATTTGAATAAATATTTGTTTATGTAATTAGGTATGTACTTCTCAAACACGTAGGTAGGTAGATAAGTTTTCTAATGTGTTTGAATATGTTAGTATTTAAAGGGAAAACATTCCAGGTTCGGAAGCGAATGAGATTTGATCTTATCAGATTAAGGTATCGAATTGTTAGAGTTGGCAAGAAAAGTAGTCATTTTTTTCAATCTTTGTTCGTGTTTTAATTTACAATACGTATCTATATAGGTAATTTAGTGGTATTACTCTAAAACGATTTGTTCATTAATTTTACAATATTTGTAATAACATAATTACTTACTCCTACTCTTACTAACTTATTACTCTTGATCTTCTTGCGTAGAAAATACGTATAGATAGTCAAATCAGCTTAAAAACGTTTTTGCGTATGTGGATCCATAGGGCCGGTTGTATCAAACTGTTGGTTAATGTAACATACGTACGTTAAATAATAACGATTACGTAGGATGTTTT
>DWNR01001384.1:0-15272 GCA_018250455.1 Polygonus leo
TACTCGTTTTACTTACTTTAAGTGTTTCTTCTGTTACTTTTTATGTGTACATTAATAAATTAAAAAAAAAAAAAAAACAAAAAAAAATTAGTTCATGTCATCTACTTTATTCGTTGACGAGTTTGCAGTTTTTAGAGTTTTAATTCGTTCAATCACTCTGGCTTCGCTGGAATTCAATCTGGGTCGCTGACGTTGAAAGTAATGCAATCACTACTACATCAGTCAATTGTCAATTCGAGAGTTGTATGGAATTAACTTAATCTTTTAACGTGTGTTTTTAAAAGAATTATTAACTTAATACGTGAAACGGGTTTGGGAAGACTTAAACAGGTGTTAAATTGTAGTTTGATGAGAGCACCGTTTGAAAATACTAGTGCATTTTCATATTGCCGTAAAGCAATCGTAGGAGTTTTTATCTTATAAAGATAGCAAACGAGCATGCAGTCCACCATAACGTGGTTAAGTTGGTAAATGCCAATTGGTAACGTGATTTGTACCGGCCATGGACATTAATGATTATCACCAAGTATGGTTGAATCGTACCAGAAGTTAACCACGGAAACGTTGGAACTCCTGAGGACTAAGATGCATACTTATCTTATGCATACTACCAACAGAGCATTGTTAAAACCTCACATTACAATGATTACCTCTAGAATGACTCGCAACGATTCTCCAAAACTGCAACTTAATATCCATCTCGGCAGTGATCACTTACCATCAGATGGACGCATGCTATCTTTTAACGATAAAAAATATTACAACACTAAATTCCCATCCAAACTCAAAATAATCAAAAACAATTTATATTGTACAAAATCACTGTTTGTTGCCGACGATTTGGTGACGAAATTCGTGGGAACAATGGGTGTCATTAATAGAGAATGAAACTTCATTGCGCTAAGTGGGCGAGGTGCCTCGAGGGTAGAGGCTGTTTAAGCGACTTATTTGCTAAGCGCACTGTATTATTCAACGTGTCGAGGGCCCCGTGCCCATGAATAAGGGCCGCTGTTCATTGACGGTAACGGTGCCTTTGTGCCCAGATTTGAAGACTTTGATGTTGTATTTCGCAACGTATTTTTAATTTTAATTTCCAATTTTTTTAACTAAAGTAACTATTTTATTAAAAGTAAATAATTCTTATGTATTATTGTTACCTTGTTTATTGGATTCACAGAATACAGTCTTTCCACGTAATTTAAATAAGGATAGAGTTTTATAACAACTCGTTACTTCTCTCCAAAACTGAAATACGTAATTGCCTTGAAAGAGATTATGATATACGAAACAAACTTCACATTTATAATTTTAGTTAGTATTAGGATTAGAGAGTTAGTTATTATACCACTAAATTTCCATATAAACTTGAAATAATCAAAAACAATTTATATTGTACAAAATCACTGGTTTGATACCAACGATTTGGTGACGAAATTAAAATAATTATTTGCTAAGCGCACTGTATTATTCAACGTGTCGAGGGCACTGTGGCCATGAATAAGGGCCGCTGTTCATTGACGGTAACGGTGCGTTTGTACCCAGATTTGAAGACTTTAATGTTTTATCACGGACTCAATGCGGGCTTTTGATTTTGTGCTCTCGATTTTTAGTAGCTCTATCGTTTTAGCAGTAAAAGGTATGAACCTTGATCTTTATTTTTTCCTTGTTTATTGGGTAACAACATTTTGGTGGTGTAATTACGATGAAGCTAATTTCAGAAATGTGCTTACAAAAACTATGTTACATCAAATTTAACTTAATAAGTTCAGTGCATCGCTGCATTGTACCCTAAAAAAATTAGAATCGTCGTCATCGACCCTTACAAATGATAATTTGTCAGGGTCATTTTTCATAATGGCACTTGAAAACAAAAATCAAACACAATAAATTGCACAAAGAATATCCGCGACTCATTACAATGCCGGCCGAGTCCTGCAGTGAAACAATTATTGCCTTAAACAGACTCGCGCCTTGGGAAATAATAAAGAAACATCTCGTCTATTACACGAGATGTTCGCGCGATTGTTTTATTGTCGACACCGTACCGCCTTTGTTGCAAGAATAATTATGGTCAGTGGAATGAAAAATCTGCGTCACTTGGGAGAATTGAACGAAAATGTTTTTATAATTTCAATGCTCTGTTTATGTTACTGTAGGCATTATTTGCTTATTGTTTCGTTCTGTTTTAAGTTGCGTGAAGTCGTAAAATTTGAAGGAAATATTTAGATTAAAGTATTATAATAAAAATCTGAAATGTGTTTATTTAAAATCTTAATGAAAATTTTCTCGAATGGATCTTACATAATGAAAATATGCAAAACGAGTATGACTGGTAATTTTATATCTGAGATTATAAGAACTCGTAGTATCTTATATGTCAGAAGAATAAAATACACGTACATCATAACTTACTCTGAGCTCCACGTCTCACACATTAGTAATTTTACTATTCTAGCAACTGCCTATAGATAACGATAACCATTTTCTTACCCTGGCCTTCCATGGCCTTCCTTGTCGCTTGGATGAGAATACAAAAATACACTCCACCACGAGTAAACTAATTATCAGGCTCAAAGCAGATATCTAAATTATTCATCAGATGTTTACTTGACCAGATATTCAACCAAGAATCTTCTATATATACGATAGGCATTATGATTTACAAATCTAATCTAGAATGTAACAGGCCTTTCAAAAACCTAGTCTCGAAACACCAGTTCTCAGAAAGCCGTCAGTAAACTGGAGCATAAAGAAATCTCGTCAAAAATCACAGGCCAGTAACACGTAATTTCGGCCAAGTCCAAGCCTGGGGGTGACGTCGTTGACAGCGTCATTACCGACCGACGAAGGCTTTATGGGCGAGACGTTTATGATTAAAAATAAGTTTTGTCATCTGCTAGTTTTACGCTGCTAGAGGTTGCAAAGGGCGCGCGCGGCCTAATAATTTCCTTTTCGGCTGTTGGCCCAATTGACATGCTGAAGCGGTTTGCAATAGTTAATTGTTTTGGGGCTTTGAAAAGGAGATCTCCGTGACGCTAGTAAGAATTTGGCGTTAAATAACAATAATCTACACAACGGTGTCTAATTTTCATAAATAGATAGAATAAAAAACAGCTTCATCATTACGTACAACCTCAATATTTTTTCTATTAATATTTCTATAGTTTTTTTTAACTATTCATTTTATTATTTTCTAGATACTTTTAATGTTATAAACCAAATATAAGTTTCTTGGTCTAAAATTTATAAATTCTTACAAGCAAAGATACACAAAGGAAAATCCATTTTATATATTAATAAAACGTATCGATTCTATAACGTGAACAAGACATTTATGTATTTGGACATTGTACACAAACGGCGGCAAATCCACACTCTAACAGTACCTACCAAATCTCTTCCATCCATCTATCAGCCTTTTGAGGTCCACTGTACCTATTCCTCCTGTAAACGACCATTCCAATCAGTCCTGTGACCTCTGAATCCAACTTCCCGGAGTCCTCTTCAGGTCAAATCTCTTAACTTACACCAAACACCAGGCAGGGACGGCGTTCTGACAGCGACCCTAATCCGGGCCGCTCCGCGGGGCGTCACACTGCGCCTGACATTTTCCAATTACAGCTATTCACTATGTAACACTTTTACGCAAAACTACAAACGCATTATTCCTGATTAAATTGTCGTCCACCTCAAAACAAGTTGGTCGAAACGATTTCGCCTTTATGAAATCTAAATTGTTACCGCGATTCCATTTAAACGCCTTTGTTTGCCGGAATGGATTTCGTTCTTGTTATTTCAACTAGATTGTTTCCCGGACTTGGTTCTGGTCAGATTTTTCCGAATTATAGTATTTAGTTTTATAAAAGCCTAAAAATTTCGTCTCAGGTCATCTTTGATGTATGTAATTTGTTTGGTCTTTGTAACTTTTTTTTCTTCTAATTTTGTAATTATTCTTTTTGAATTGAGATCCGCATAGTTTTAAGGAGACGCTTTGTAGAGTAGACGAATAATTGTGTATATTTTTATGTTAGTAATTATAAGTAAGTATGTAGGTCCCTACGCTAAAAGTCGTAGCGTGGCATTTATCTTTCTTTCTTTCTTTCTTTCATTTATATAACTACTTTCCTATTATAACTTATTCACTTCAAACCTTTAGCACAAAAATACCTATATATCTCCCTCATTCGAGCTTCGTTTTAAACCTAAATTTGGATCATCTTTTTGGGTCTTAGGAATTTTTTCTACTTATTTATGGTAAATAACCAACATTGAGGGATACTAATAAAAAATAATTTAATATTAAACTTTAAGACTAAACTTACTCAAATCGATTTTTTACGGCTTTACTTGAGCAATTAAAAAACCTCAAACTGCACTCAAGTATTGAAAGTTCTTGCAACATTATAACCATTTTAAGTACTATTTCCTGGCACTTAAGGTTGAAATTTGCTTGTAATACCCATGAAACAGTTGCCGTGTTTGAGCAAGGCCGTCTGAGGCACACTTCGGATCAATTTCAAAAGTTTTACTTCGATCTTTGCTTCCCTAAGTGTAGTGCTCACTTCTACTACGATTTAATTTTAATGTGCCTACTTGAATTAATTTGTTTCTGATAATCCTAACTATAATATTATTTAATGCGAAATTGATTTGGTTGGTTACGCATCATCTTTTAAATTTTGTTTATACATCATCAGTGCTACCGAAGTACCGAGTACCGAAAAGAAATATTTTATCCAGAAAAAAAATATTGTTCCCGGGAAATATAATAAATGTGCAATACCAGTTGTACGTACATTAGTGATTTTTCTCATTTTTAACATTATTGTTATTTTGTACGATCATTGTCTTTAAATGTTGGGAACCAATTGAAATGGTTTCTTGTGTTTATTTGCAATTAGTATTGCAAGTTCACGATTTCATTTTGTAAGCTCTCGTCAAAAATTTTTTTTTTGTTAAGTGTAGCTATATCCAAATCAGTTTGAAGACGATTTTGCATACGTAGTGGTATGTATACATACAGCGAGTTAAACCGAAATGAACCGGTTTGCACTAGATGCCCCGTGCCACGCGAACATGTCAATCGCATAAAAGTAGCATTAGAAGCGTCATGTCACCATTTTGTTTGTTAACGTTTTCCTTTCTTAAGATTTTACTTGAACATTGTTTACCCAATTTCTTTACTAACAAAATAGTTCATTGCCCCAAAGTTTAATGAGGTTTTATAACCACCGATCACTATTTTAGATACCTTACATCATTGACATTTTGTGGTAAGTTCAAATACCTAGACGACAGGCCCAAATACTTTGAGGTCATTTTGTCTATACAATTTCATCCCGAACGTACTAGGGCAAACATTATGTGGTCGCCTTGCCGGTGAACTTCTTAGTCCTAAGGAGTGGAAAGGCATCTGAAGGCGACCTCAGGTAGAAAATCATGTTTGGGGTTGACAAATGCTCTTTAGCGACAGTTACCTTTTGCCATCTATTTAACTTACTCAATAATATCTTTATAGATAATGATCGTCAGTACTGACACAAAAGAAGAAAAGAAAGAATAGAAAAAAATAGAAAAGAAAAGAAGTGTTTGTAGCCCGAACATTTTATTTACTTTTATATTTTACAAAAATAAATCAAAAATTCTTAATCTATATGTAAAATGGGTGCCTAGCCGGGAACAGGACTTAGAACTCTGTTAACATGCCACACAGTTAATTGAATCAAAACTACACCGATTTTAGTAAAATTATTCAGCAATTATAAACTTATGAGAGTAAATATCAAAATCCCCATCCCATGTGCGCACATCACTACACGCAAGAGGCGGGTAGAGAACTCACCCATTCACTTTATTAGCAAATTTTGCGATGGCAGTCTTTCAGTAATTAGGGCGGATTATATTCGAACGGCTGCGCCTCTTCGAGCCGAGCCGATAGAACATCGTTTACAATTTTAAGCTGAGACAATAAATGTACACATTTTTATATAAGTACTTTACCAGGCGGTACAACTCGTGTAGTTAAACCGGTAACATACAACCTCCACCCTTATAATCCTCCGTGAAGCAATTCTTGTGTTTCGGTTTTGAAGCATCTGTTGTCGGCTACTCATGAGGCGAACATCTTTATCCTCGGGGATAGCAACACATCATCAACTCATAGACTTTTGTAATCAACCCCATAAAATATAATTGAGAATGCCCTCGTCTTGAGTATAAAGATTTTCGCTTCGTTTCAAGTGATATATTGTATTCGTGTAAAGATTTTCATATGGAAAAAAATACTAATAACTTCAACATTCAGCAAACTAAAACTGCTATAAAAGTAAGCCATCCAATATAGCATCTTATCGAGAACGGTAGTAGACTTCTAGACGACTCGCAAAGAAGAATATAAATATAATATTCACCTAAATCATCAGTAACATTTTTAGAGCAAATTTAGAAAATTCGAAGCCAGTCTCGAGGCAGCGGACCTTGTGTACGTAGGTATCGAATTTGTTGAATATTTTGGCCAAGTTCCCTGCCTCTCCAACTCCCGTGCAAGTTTTATTGGGATACTTGTAAAATTTCCACTTCAAGTGTTCCCGCTTGATTAAATAAGATGAATTGACTTAAACGCGGCCGAAATTAACGGATGCCGCCTTGTTTCAGCGAAAATGGTTGGATAATCGATAGATGCTATGTAGAACTCGTTTAGTTCGACCGGGGAGGTACCTACGGAACCCTCATGATTGTCCGTGAAACTGTGTTTCGGTTTAGAGAAGTGAGGTTGCCAGCTACATTTATACATGCATCTGTGCCCCATTAATGATGCTCATGTGCGGCATTGACCACTTACCATCAGGTGGACTGCATGCTCGTTAGCTACCTTTATACAATAAAAAAAAAGATATTTCAAAGTAAGATATTGCAAATTTATGAAAAACATGTCCTTTACTAGCCATTTCAATATGTATACAAAATTTCTTGATTGCGTAAATAAAAACTTTACAAACAAAGAAGGTCACATTCGCATGATATTGATCTATCGATAAAGTAATCGGGCCATATGATGGTAAGTACACCCGTTGCATGGACGTTTGCAGCAATAAAGGGACTGCCAATGCATCGTAGTTTATGAGATCTTTTTGCATTATTTTTGATAAACCGCATGTCACCTTAAGAATACCTCAGGAAGATTTATATTTATTATAGATATGAAGTGTTCTTTGTATGAAACTAATTTTGTATGTTTTACCGTGCTGGAGCAATTGTAGTTGTTTTCATAATTATGTGGTTGATGTTCTTTATTATTACTAACTTAAGACGCAATCTTACAAAGGAATCTAAGCGTGATTCTAGGTATGTTTTATTCATAGACTATACATAGTCGCAACTAAGGAGAAATATATTCAAGGGGTCTAAATAAGGCTAACTAAGGAAACTTGTAGACAAAACTGTCTCAAACGTGATATTGTTAAAAATTTTAAATGAGACTACAGATTCTAACAAGAATCATCATCACGCTGTATTATAATCATTTAACTGTTTTTCTTTTCGTTAATTATGACCCAAGTGCCTAAAACACCGCCAAAATTAACAGAGAGTTTAGTTAGATTTTTCAATTAGGCACCGCCCTCAGACTCCGGGAATCGATTTCTTGTTTTGCTACCGACAAATTGAGTCCTCGGCAAGCAATCGAGAAATAATTAAAACGATCCGTACCTTCGAAGCCGAAACAGTTCGGAAATTGTTATATAAATATTTTTATTGGGCACCATCTTGTTCTTTGTAGACGTGTTTTTATATTGCGGAAATAGCTGCATGATTTGTACGTCCATCTTCTTTATTATTCAGTTGTGTCGTTTCATATTTGTAAGTAGTTGCTATACAAAAGAAAACATATTATCTTCTCAGTAAAATGTTGAATGGGTGAATTACCAGTAGTTTCATAATTCTGTCTAATTATTCTCCAACTCTAACTTCTAATTATTACTACCTGCTGGGCATAGACCTGCCCAAATCGTACTACTGAACCTCTCTTAGTAAGTCTTTTTACCACTTAACAAAAGAGTACATCTGAGAGAGTGTTCAAACTACGTTGGCCTAGAAGAAGTCTGCATTCAAGTCATCTACTCAACCGGTTTCTTGTTTAACTTACTTGATGATTTTAGACTTATTCTACTGTCAGTGATCACGTTTCCATATCAGACCTTAGTTCAGGCTTTGCGACGACAATAGATATAACAGCCGATTCCTCTTTATGTTGTTTTTACTTAAGTGCAGCGACTGTCTGTCCTATGTCTGTATCAATATGAGAATTACACTTGAGCTTCATTCTGTCCAGGTTCGTATAGAGACCAATCGTTTAGGATATTTAGCATTTCCAGCAGTTTCTGCAGCCATTTTGCTTATATGTCGACATCACGTAAAAAATTCTTCTTCCTTTAAAGCCCTAAATTGTACACAACTGTACGAATATATAAATCTACGGATTTAAATCCAAATCTTCCTTTTAACTTCCAATAATCGTGGTTCTCGAACAGTTCCTTATTCCAGTTTTTGGCAACCAGTACTACGCGCCCAGCTGTTCGAGCATCTGTAGCCCACTTGTTACATCTGGATATCTTCATGAGGATTTCTTTAAATCTATTCATTTACATCTTGATATTTTAGTTTCGTAAACTTTTTAAATTCGTTGAAGTTAGAAAAAACGCATTCCTATTTAATTGGCGTCTAAAATAAATAATTCTTTAACAGACTGAAGAATTTGATTTTTTAAGTACATGCTATCTTTGTTTATAGTTTGATAATATTGTATGGCATATTTATGGTTCATATCGGAAAATTTCAATTATACTGTTATTTCAACTTGATACGCTATCTGTACGTAGTTGGATAAACTAAATATAAATAATAAAAAAACGGTAAAATGTTGCACAGTGGTTCGGAACCCCCCGCGTCCGACTACCTTGACCAATTTTATCAAGCCAAGCAGCTTCAATGATAATTGGTGGATTGTACGCAATTGTACTACGTCTTATAAAATATTTTCATGAACAAGACATATCTTGTCTTGCGAAAAGCGACTCTTTTCTCAGTAAATTACTCTAATATGAATAAAATACATACATTGTTAAAAAGAAAAAAGAAAACAAAACAAAAATAATTAAATAACAAAAAAAAACAAATTCCCTAACCTTAATTAACACTTGTCAGATTCATCACGGCGCAAATCAAAAATAATAAAAACGACAATCTGCAAAGAAAAGATAAGTTAATCCGTACGATTCAAACGTTCACCTTGGAGCGAACCCTTTGATAATTACTAGCCTAAATGCAAATCAGCTGCTAAGGAACTGGAAAAAATTGTACTCGGCCAAATTATAAATACACAATTTGTTAGCTTTCAAAGGGAGAATAAAAAGGTGCGCGAAGTTGGGGTAACGTTTGTTATCTACAAGTTGAATGATTAAGATTTTTTACCAACGTGCTCAGAGAATGGAGCCGTGAGCAATTTAAGAAGTCCCTCCTAATTACTTGAATAATTAATACTTGGACAATTATCTTACATTTTTGACTTTGATGGCCAAACCGTTTGAAGTTATTGTTTCTTTGTATCACATAACGTGGAAGCAAGATGAGACTAATATACGATTTTTTTATCGTATAAAAATAGCAAACGAGCATGCAGCCCACCTGATGATAAAAATGGCCATTGTCTCACATGGACATTCACAACCAACCTCCAGTTACATTCCATCGTACCTGATGTCAACGACAGATGCGCTGCTACTCCTCAAGACTTAGACGTTTGTCTCGTGTGTAACATAGCAAGCAACCAAAACCAAAGCACAATCATTGGTTTACGTAGGATTACGAGGGCTTATAATACCTGTATCCATACCGTCGATAATAAGCTTAACTATTAATCAGTCAATCTACAGTAGGTGCTCTTACAGTAAATATATCTGATTTATGTGTCATGTATCTAACATGACGTATATCATAATATTGAATCTATTGACGAAGCTGTTCTGCCTACAATGAAACCGCATTACAGTGTTTGAAGTAACCACTTTAATTTAGTCTGGTTACATACGTTGAATGGATGTCATTCTTTGTTGAAAATGTTATTGACGTATAGATTTTCTCGCGCTTTCTTTAAAAAGTGAGTCATTCTTTCTTTTTAATAGGTATAAACTACTAAAAATATCGACCAAAAAATTACGTCCAGGATTTGAACGCTTGACTCCTGCAGTTTCAATTCACATTTTTGAATTGAATGAATGAATTGAATGAAGTATTTTTAATACTATTAATATTACTAGTGATTCTATTTCGTGTAGTTCGGTCTTTAAAAAACCTCTGCAAAATACGTATCATGTATCTCAAGGTGGACCAAGATACACATATTACGTGCAAAAATTCAATAAAGTAATTTTCGTAATTTCGTAATAAATTGTATGTAAGTAATGTCTCATAAGCATGTGATTCATTCGCTATCGTTTGATGTACTGAGTTATGTGAACTATTCGGCCATTATAACTTTTTCTGTTCGCAACTTTTAACAAGCGCCTGACGGATTCCTATCTGAGCGAGTCCGCAGGTCACACTCCTGACGTTTTGTCAAAAAAGATTTGAGAAATAAAATATAGTGGACTTTACATTCAAATTGAACATATGCTTGAGCTTGAGCTTTTGTTTTTTGTGTTTATATGTTTTAATCTCGTTATTACAGCAGACTATATTTTAGTATATATTACAGCAGAAAAGAACGAAGAACATAATTAAGTTACCTAAACTGAATAAATATGCAGATAAAAACAAAATATTTTCTCTTCAGCCTTAGCATGTACAGAATTTGTCGCACATATTTCTGAAGTAATGTGAAAAGAAAACGAGTACGATGAAGCAAATACCGTATACACAGCTATATACATATATCAAAGGCTGTGCCAAAAATCGAATAACGAAACCAGACCGCACATACATAGAAGGCGTCTCGTAAAAAGTTGAAACTCGACTCTTTCCGAGGCAGTATAGTTGAGTATTTTTACACAGCTACACTGGAGGCGCCCGCGAAACGGCAAAGGGTAATTTCGCTATAACTCCAAGGAAATGAACTGAAAATAAGTTCCGCTGAAATAGCGAATGAAGCGGCAGGGAAAGCTACGGTATAAAGAGCCTGTTTTATCGATGCCGTGCAAAGATTCCGGAGATAAGCGAGGATGTTAATTGTCTACGTCCTTATATCATGCAGCAAAGAAGAAAAATGTTCGTATCATTTTTTTAATAACTACCATACTTTTCGCTTTAGCGTGTCGTTTTTTATAAATACTAAAAGGCAAGTAGGTATTTTCTGTGGTAATTATCTGCTCTAACTTAAAGTATTTTAAGATAACACAAATAAGTCATCGCCATAATTTCTCAGCTATATATAGGTACACTCTGTTTACAAAATTAGTGCTAGATTGAATAAGTTTTAAAGTAAAGACAAATAACAAACAAGTGTATAAACTAAACAAAAAACAAAAACATTCAATATTTCGTCTTCTTTATAGAAGTATAGATAATTTCGTTAGAATATTTTTATATTGTTTAAGCCACATTTAAAACTCTTTTTTCTTCTTTATTCATTTAATCCATATTTCTATTCTTCTTTTTTTTTAAATAATAAAAATTCATTCATTTCCTTTTTTTATCCTTCTTTCTTTCGTACCCTCATATCCTTTCTTTATTTTTCTCTTATGTTTATATAATTTCTTTCTTGAAAGTAGTAATACCACTTGCTTTCTTTTTCTTCTATTATCTTTCTTTCTTTCTTACATTTCTTCACTTAGTTTTCTTTTATTTACATTTACTTAATTACTTGTGGTCACTGTGTGGTTAACAATTTAGTTTCTCGCCTGCGGTAAGAACTGATCAAACCATAGTATATAATTATTGTACTCATTGAACTTTAAGATGGCGCTCAAGTTTAAATTAGTTTGTTTTATACAAGAAGAATCGATTGGCAAAGTTTTTGGCAAAGGTTAATTATGATTGCGTTTATTATGCCAAAGGTAAACAGTTTTTTGTTTATGTTTGGAGGCCCGTTCGTGATACGCATTGTTCAGATTTGTTTTATTGCTACATTTTAATATTAATCTGTTTTGTTATAGCTTAATCTGAATAATAAACTCTGTTTTGAATCACCTAAAAATATAGCAAGCTTCATATTTATTACATTTTGAACGTAGTGATTTTTACCGGTGAGTTATGAAGTTGCAAAAATTTTAAGACCTTCAGAACATCAATTAAGTATCCTATTGTCAATAATACTTTTTACTACACGAATATTGTGAAAATAATACAACAATTACTAATTTAGACAAATTATGAGCTAAGCTTCTTTTACTTTTAGTAAGTTAATAGTATACGTAGATTTTAACCAAATTCATAATTGATACAGACGACAATGGTAGGTACATACAATTACCTGCCATATAATCGTCTGTTTATCAACGAACCAGCACGCCTAAATCACACTTGAAAAGATCTTGTGAAGACACTTTAATTTGCGTTTATTTTAATAAAACAGCTGTTATTCAACACGTGAGCACAACGTCGACTGAGACGAAATTACGTTGCTTACAAAATTGTGACGTCATATACCCTCGTCTTATTACAAGCGAGTAAAGGTATACCGATAAACTAATTTTGATTTAAAGTACAATTTTAAAGGATATTTCAATCTCAATATCACTCGATACTATAATTTCTCAGACAGAAGCCTGAACAATGAGTATAGATTTCTGTTTTTGTTCTGTGTGTTTTTGCAGTCCACCTGATGGAAAGTGGTCACTGCCGCCCATGGACATCAGTAATCATCCCCAAGTACAATTAAATCATACCTAAGTTTGATCACAGATGCGTTGCTACCCCTGAGGACTAAGATGTTCGCCTCGTTTGTAAGTGTAGCCGGCAACCACCCTCTCCAAACCGAAACACAATCAATTGCTTCACGGAGGATTATGAGGGTGGCGGTGGTACCTCCCCGGTTGAACTACATGAGTTCTACCACCTGGATAATAGGTTATCGTACGATTCAATAATACTTGTGTTGATTATTTATAGATGTCCATGGATGGCAGTAATGACTTATTATCAGGCGCACTGCATGCTCATTTGCTTCCCTTATATGTAATAATAAAATTTAAATGGTTCGAATGGAATGAATAGCGCTTCGACGAACGGACACTGAAATACTCGAATTGTTTCATTCACATATCAAATGTATTGTAAAAGTAAACAATAATATCCATAAATCTAAGTTATTTAAGTGGTAAACCTTTGGAAAGAGGTCGTAAATAAGCAAAAACAAAAATGATGTGGGTCGAAAAGTAATTTTGCAAAGTAAACAAAAATATGGCCGCGAACCACCTCGTGCGTGTCAATAATATTGAGCGCAATAAATCTTCAACTTCCAGCCATAACTTAACTCAAGATGTGTGTTATAGTTAGGCTTTGTATTTACTAAGCAACGATTGGAGCCTAGCATGTTGCTACATGTTGCTTTACCTTTGTATTCGCTAGCTAAATTAGGCTTTTTCAGTTAGTAGAACTCATGTGGTTCGACCGGGGGGGTATCACCGCCACCCTCATACACCGCAATCTTGCATTTCGGTTTAGAGAGGCATGGTCGCTGGCTGTACAATTGACATGAACCGCTTAGTTCTCAGAGGTAGCCAATGCATGAGTGCCTTGGTACAATTCAATGTGATTACAAAATCTATGTGTGATAGTGATCATTTACTATGAGTTACAATCATGCTCGTTTGCTACCCTTACATGATAATAGGTGGGTCAAAAAGTAACTTAAGTGCTCAAGATGTGTTTTAGTTAGACTTTTTTACTAAGCAATGATTGGTATGGATCATGTTGCTACATGTTAGTTAGATTTTGTAATCATAGACAACGCTTGGAGCGTAACATGCTGTACTGTACTTATGTAGCTACATAGTCTCTCTACGATTTCATAATCTATAAATACATGCCATTTTCTTTATCGTATAAAGGTAGCTAACGAGCTTGCAGTCCACCTGATGATAAGTGGTCACTGCCGCCCATGGACATCAATATCATACCTAGCACAATTAAATCATACCTAAGTTTTATCTCATATGCATTGCTATCCCTGAGGACTAAGATTTGCCTTGTGCATAAGTATACCCGGCAACCACGCCTCTCCAAACCGAAATAAAAAATTGCTACACGGAGAATTATGAGGGTGGCGGTGGTACCTCCCCGGTCGAACTATACGAGTTCTACCACCTAATGTTATGAGTTCTACCAATTAATGTTAGGTTAGCAATACTTTGTTTTCATAAGCAGCTAATATTTTTACAAATGAACGACTGGTTTCTAAAGGAAACAACCCCGCGTTTTTAAATGTTTTTGTAATAATTCTATTTTCAGATTTTGAAGGTTAGTAACTTATCTATCGCATATAATATTGTATGTTCTCATAATCATCAAATAAAACTCAATCAGGAATTTTAGTGTCAACTTCCACAAGGTGTCAATATGCGACTCGCAAACTTCTATAATAAAAGCTAAATGCGAAATATGTGTTCATTCGTCCGTACCAATCATGTTTCGTCCCTTCCATCTTATCCGGGTAAGGACACATCACACATCGGTCACGGGTGTCGCTCTTATTTAAGGAGGCTTTATCTCCCATTTAGGTACGTTTTTTATTCCACATGTATATTACGCAGGAATATGTATGTACTTGTTCATTTATATTACGGAGGATATAATCCAAACTAAACTATGGAAGATGTAAAATATTAAAACAAAGATTTGTGTAAAAAAAAGTATACAAGAATATAAAAATGAAAACAAATTTAAGGGAAAATCTGTCTACTGCCGTCCATATATTTTCTTAGTAAAATTTTTGACCATGCATACCAATAATGCTCCGTCCCATTAACCTTACCCGGATGTGGACACCAGCCCCATTCCAGTCACGACCGTCACAGTAGTTATGTATTTTATTCAGATTTCTTGTATCGTTCATGTTCTGTTATGAAAACAGCCTAAATTCTGTAACCTTTTATAGTGTTAAAATGGCAAAGGAGAAACTAGTGGCAACGGCTATTAATAGACACTTGAAAAAAAACTCGTACAGGACACTCCTACATCAGTAGTCATACTAGAGAATAACCAAGATATTTTTGGAGTTTACTCCTTAAGAATCGATTTGCAGGTTTGCATATATAAGGGCCCGGTATGAGAAAAATGTG
>DWNR01001385.1:0-15272 GCA_018250455.1 Polygonus leo
GAAAGCAAAAATATGAACTGGTTATTTTTTTCGATTATCATACTGAGATTTTCTATCCGTCTCAGCCTAAGGCAAGTATTTTGATACTACCTTGGTATTCTTTTGAAACTACTATCTTTGTGCTTCTAACATTAGTCTCGATGTCAACATAATATCTGTGGAAACATTGTATATAAAATATTCACAAACATAGTTTGGTTAGATGTTTATACAGTGTTATATACAGTATCTGTTTGTAATAATTATAAAATTAAAAATAGTAATACATTTGTTTACTATTGTCATACTGTTCATCTCGCACTACGGTCGTGATGGTCGGAAGCGAGGATTAGAAAATCGATGCGCACTTTCACTGACATTGACGCTGCTCCGATCTGGCTATCTGGGTACAATCGATTAATCGTTACAAGGTCCGACCGGTTCGGTTGTTGGGAAATTTCGACGGAGCGCATCAATGCTTCCATGTTTCTGCCGCCCTGGTACTTTGCGCTCGGTTTGACACAGTGATGAATGATTTAACTTTCTTTGTTATTGTTGTTGTTGTTGCTTTTTGTTGTTGTTGTTGTAAATAAGTGTTATGTAGTGATAGTGATTGTTCGATTGTGCTTTTATTGTTAACAAGTGTTGATAGCGTAGTCGTTATGAGTAAGATACTAATAAGTTGTAGATTGTTTTGGGAATAAACCATGATAAACTCCCCACTAACATAATACTAGAAGCAGCATTTTTATAAATTTACACTAAACACAGTGTACATATTTAATTATTTAGTTGTATTCATAATATCCAAATTTTCAAGCTTAAGATTTATGGAGATGATAGTTTCCCGGACACTGATATTAAAACACGACCCTTAATTATTTAAATGCACCGTGCAAGACTTTTTCATTTGTACCACGCTGCTGTTCATTAATCAATAAGCTATGATTAATACAACAATATAATATTGGAATAATAGAAATACTTCTACGATAACACATAAGACGTGTTTACTTTACATTGTTATTATCCAGTGGTAACTGTTATTGTATGAAATACTTTTCTTTTTGCTTAACAAAGAATAGCTGTGTTTTACAATGTAAGTTGTAGTCTTTACTGGCAGTAGTTCGACGTTTGTTTATCATATTAATCATTATTTATGCGAGTACAGTGATCATATTTCCTAATTGTTTGTATTTTAAATCTTTAAATATTTAACAAAAATTAACACTTTCAGACTTACGAAACATGAATACTTTAAAACTGTAGTAGGTGTAGATCTAGAAGCAGGAACTGGTATTCCCACAGTTCGACTTGCAAGTAGCGACCACTCTCACTCTCTTAGTCATTTTTACACATTTGGCAAACTTCTTAGTACTCAAAGATAATAACGCATCTCTGATTGACCTGATCTCTGATGTACATCAATCTTACTTCGGGTTTACTACAGACATACGAGGCCAGTAGAAAACACGTATCAAGAGGACAGTGATTTCGTTTTATAGTTCTTTACTAAACATTACTTAAACGTAATGATGATACATATTTGATAAGAGTATATTATTGTATTTATTGTAGGTAAAGGCATCATTTTCTATGAAATATTATTCTCAGTTATTGAACAATATTTTCTGAAAATATCACACGAAACTCTACTTATAAGTCTTGTTACATAACAACAGTGTTCAGTTGTCAAGGTTGGAAAATTTCTGGTCAAGGTTCGAAGCGCGTGATGCGAGAAAACTGCCTAATGACAAGTCGGTGATTGAAAGGGACGAAAGCAAATATTTGTGTACGATAACAACGCCAAGACGGTTTTGTAACTTTCAACAAATATTTTTAGGTTGTTGTTTATTTGTTTAACGGTTTCTCGTCTTTTTAAATACAACTCTTTGAAATGTTTTTCAACTTTTCATGTTATGTTTGACATAACGATTTTGCTTATTATGACGAAATATTCATTATAGGTATCTGTCAAGGTTGAATCCTTGGCCCGCTTATTTTTTATCTTTACTAATTCGTCTATGTATAATCTCTATCTATTAGCAGTATAATAATTATAAACGCGAAGAATTAATCAAGAATGTTCTAAAACACAAGTAGGTCGCTCGCAAATTGAATTATTGTCTTACATAACGTGTAAAGTGTTTCAAAGTGCAATGATTTTCCCATACTTTAGTGTTTGTGTGTCGCATTTAAATCACTCGCGTTCACTTTTTCCTGTTTCGATATACCGTGCCACATTACAGGGTCCATATAGTCCATAATTGATAACTTGCACCTTATCTATAATAGACTGGTGTGGTACTACTTGTTCCGTAAAATTGCACGATAATAATTTCATAATTTCCATGGCCATTACGCTTTAGCTTGAAAGCAGAAATTTGAATAGCAGGTGTGGTGTGGTCTAGGATCAAGCGAATGATAATGTTGGAATAATGTAGCCTTGTTATACGTATATTTATAGTTGTTAATTTAGTTCATACTGTTTTAACTCTCCTTATTTCTCATTCCCTTTTATTAGTTGTTGTCTGTTTTTATTACTTTTCCCTTTTCCTTCCGTTAAGACTCTTGAGTTTTGTTACTTGTGTATAATTATTAATCATTTAATTTGCATCTATGCTAAATATTTTACGGTCTATAATGAAAACGTTGTAAGACACATTAAAACATGAATAAAGCTAATGTGTTATACTACTTCCATAAATTAATGGAGAACTGGATATAATCATAGTTATAGTGAGTCCTACAAGTGCGTTCTATGCAAATCTGTCCAATGTCCTAGGGCCAGGTTGCAATTAAGTAATTTTCATACATTTACACTGATAGTAATTGATATCGTAAAATGAGGGGCATTCGATCCCTGACACATTTTACATGCCGCCGTTCACTATTCTGTGACAATCCACTGCGTAAGGCGTCCGTCTGTCTATCCGTTTGAAATCTAATCAGTGCCCGCGTGTTAATATCGTAAGACTGTGTTTAAATTTTTGCACGCAGCAACAGATTGGACATTTTCAAAAGTACTAAGGCAATACAAATAACATTTTACATATTTCTATGAATTTAAGTTTCATGTTTAAATTATAATAAACGAAAGGAATGCTCGGTGTGACGAAAATTACATTCAAACTGATATAGATCGGAATGTCTGAAAGAAATATTTCTATGAAGGGTACGCATTCAAATAAAAGCTATTCTATGAGTTGTATATATGACTGGGATCCCTTTGATGTTAAATTTTGATTTATTTTTAGGGGTTCCGTACACAAAGTAAACCATAGAAAGGAATTTCTATGTCCGCCTGTCTGTCCGTCCGCAAACAGATTTGGATTCAAATAATGTATTAAGTAACAAAAGTGTATACAGTTACCTGATACTAGTTACTGTTAGGAATTATGTGATTAATCAACTCAATTTAATTGCTTGGCGCCTACTAACATTTATTCTGAACGCCTAATCGCCACCTAACAGAAAATCGAAGGCCGTTTCGAATACGAAAGTAGAAATATGAATTAATTTGTTATATATTAAGTAATACTTGCTATTTAGAAATAAAAGTATGTAGGCTTCTAGACTTATACTAATTCTATATTTTATTTTATTATAGAGAGCTAGTGTGTATGTTAGATCTTGAGATCAACTTTTAGGACCGTATTAATAAAGTGAACTCAAGATTGACGTCGATCTTAAGTGCGGTTAAAGAATTAGATAATGTACTAAAAGCCGTGCTTAAGATCGATATCAATATTGAGTTCACTTGATTAATACGGCCCTTAGACTTTATGATGAAAGTGAATCAGTTGCATCAGTTGTGACATGTATTTCTGTTTATTTAACATCTCTTGCGAGCTTTCAAGTAGGGTCCTATTTAAAAGGACCCATAGCCTACTGAAATGCTTTCTGTTGTTTATAATATAATTTATTTCAAAGTTACAGTTGCAATTAGAGTAGTTTTTACCGGTTACCAAAAAGTGCAGATTTTTTGCCTAAGTTTGCTTCACTTAGATTGATCTGTATACACATCACATCACTAAGATTGTTGATAAAAACGTGAGAGTAATTAACATTAGATAATTTTACAACATAACTTCACGTGATTACGTTACAATGCAGTTGCAATACTCGTACCTTGTGACGATGTTTCAGGGTAATTTTATCCTTAATCAGTAGTAAGTAGTTCCTTTAAATTGACATTAAAATGCCGAAAAAAAAATATTTTTGTATACCTAGTAAACGGTATAAATGCAATTTCAATAAGATAATGATTTTGCAATAAGTAAAGTTTTTTACTAGTATAAAAGTATCCAACGATGCCGCTGTTCATATGATGGTGAGTGGTTAAATTTGTAACCATAAAATATTCACGCCCTATGTAGCCGAAAAGTTAGAAATAAATTAAGCAAATCGTTTTGAAAAAAAAAACTGTCTTAGTTCTATCTAGTTTAGGTAACCTGGGCATAATTAATTAACATGATTTGTTAACTAATGTGAAACAATGTTGCATTCCAATCATATTTCGTTCTTGAAAATAGTTTACTAGATAACTTTATCCAGAGATAATTAAATCCTTTGGGCATGGAACCCTAAAAATGAACCGTTTGCGAATGCCTTTTGTCGAATGGGAGAAACACATTCGTATGGTAAAACATGAATTTTTCGAGCATCGAAAACCCATTGAGTTGGTACTAATGTACACGAAAACAATGATCATCAAGGCTTATTTTAATGTAGCTGTTTTTTCGTAGCTAATAACGCGGCCCACTGATGTGGATTGTTTGCTTTTTAGGGTACCGTACACACAGGAAGCCAACAGGACTCTATTACTAAGACTGTTGTTCATCATCCCATCTTTTTATTACACTGTTGTATTTCTTGAACACTTGAATTTTTGCATAACGTATACTACGATCGCTATGACATAAATGTCCAAAAAAGAAAAATAAAAAATAAAATGGGTCCCCCATTAAAGAAATCGGAAAATTCTTAGCTTTTAAGAGTTATCATTTTAACATTACCCTAGTTGATAGACAATACAAATTGAATAAAAAAATATTTTACTATTGTTGCCAAGATAAAGGCAAATAATAAAAATAAGGATACTTTCAAAATATATATTTGTTATTGTGTGTGTTTTATACTTTGAGATAAAATCATCTACTTGGAATGGAATCCTTCCCTTGTAAGTCCGACTCGCGCTTGGCCGATTTTTTCGTATAGCACGGTCGTCGACACCAGCAGTGCTTTTCAAATATTTTTCAGATAATGAGTTGCGGTGTGCGGTTTGTGTCTGGCTATTGTGTGTGTGTGTTGTGTTGTTTACGTTCACGCGTTGTGTTTGTAGGTTATTAAATAAAACTATTTTTTTCTTGCAGTTTCGGGTATCGATAATAAATAAACTATGCCAGGACATGCCATATTTGCCAGGTGGTAGAACTCGTTTAGTTCGCGAGGTTCCACCGCCACCCTCATAATCCTCCATGAAGCAATTCTTGTGTTTTCTAAAGTCTAGAGAGGCAAACTTGGGTATACTTTAATCGTACTTGGGGATGATTACTGATGTCCATGGGCGGCAGTGACCACTTACCATCAGGTGGATTCCTTTATACGATAGATAAAAAATATTCAATATTACAGTTGCCTTCAAGATATTATAAATGAAATTATCGGTTAAGTGATATTTAACAGTAAATTTTGATCTATATTTCTTTTCCTTTCCACGTAGTATTAGTTTCAAATTACAAGTAACACTCTAGAAAAATTGTTACCTAGGTTTCGTATTACACATTACATAACAGTCATTGAACTAAGCACCTTCAGCACATGACGTCACCACTACACTAATAAATAGAGGATTTTTTGGAATTAATTTGACCTTAATCTTTGAGGTCGACTAATATAGTTTTAGTTTCAAGTTGCATACGATGCACTAGAATATTTGCTATCTAGGTATCTACTATCTATATTGCATATTACCTAACAGTCGATGAACTATACCTACTACGCATACGTCACCACGTTCATATGTCATAGTAACCGCATGGCGACGCGCCTCTGTAATACGTAACATGTAATGATTTAATGAGTCAAACTGAAGCTAGAACTTGAGTTGATTTACGATGTTGTCTTGTAAGTTTTGCGTGTTTGATCAGGTGGTCAGTTTTAAAAGTAGGTGGCAAACCCAAGGAGGCTGCAGTCCACCTTATGGTGAATTGACATTGCCGTCAGTGGTGACTGGATGCTCGTATGCTACATAATAACCTACCTTTATATCATAAAAAATACGACCTCACGTAAAACACCATAGACGACAAAATTGTAAAATTATTTTTCACTAGCTGTACCCGCGGCTCCGCCCGCTACCCCTCGTTTTAGGGGTTGAATTTTTATGGCCTAAAACACGGCCGGGGGTCGTCTCGACAAATTAGTCAAGTTGGCATCAAAATCCGTTAAGCCGTTTTTATGTGATGCGCGGTCAAATAAACAGACAAACAGATAAACAGATAAACAGACAAACAGATAAACAGACAAACAGACAAAAAATCTAAAAACTGTTGGAACGTGTTCTGTTATCGATCCTTAGTATCCCCAGCCAACTTTTTTTTAATATGTTCCATGTACAGACTTTCGACCCTCTTTAGCTTTATTATATGTATAGATAGATAGATTTACAACGTTTTCACTGACAGTGTTCGGACATTTAACAGAATGTCAAAAAGAAATTTAAATGGAGAATATCCTCAATTTTTAAGTCTGTTAAAAATGTAAACATATAAATAAGTTAAGCAAGTGAATAATTATGAAATATTTTGGAATATTATTTAAAAGTAAATATTGTAACTTACATAATTACATAAAAGAATCTCCTTTTCATGTTTAAACAGTAGACTTTTTTCAATCCGGTGCACGAACAACGTCCGTAATGCCGAGATGCGCAATTGCCATTAAACGGGCCATTTGCCAGATTTATACGTCTGCTTCAACAGGATCCGAGTCCAAATGGCAACACTCAGACAGTGTGTAATCGCCCTTACGGCATCAGTGTCGTAGCCACTTGCCAAGAATGTGTCTCCTTATGTAATACGCTAATGTCCATTAGGAGCCGAGTGAAATATATTGTAACTTGATTAACTTGTGAAATGCTTCTCGCGGAATGAATTTGATTATCAGTTGCTTTTTATTATTGCGTGTTTACGAGAGACATTGTGATACCTATTGTTTACGCAAATTATTAAAAGTAAACAGTGCTTAGCATCAAATGGAGTTTGCTGCCTTGGTACGATAAATATAAGTTCGTATACTTTTTAATATAAATAAACGTCCATTTACAAACAAACATATATGTAAAAGGACATCCAGTAATAAGTATGGTAATTTGTATATCTTTTCAAAATTCATGGACAATAATTGTTTTTTGAACCGCCAATTCGGTCATAGCACGCTTCAGTGTTAGTGGGTTACAGGCGAAGTTTCATACTCATTCAATAAAATGATATATTTTGATATATATCAATGTGGTGGTCATAGTACGGTCATAGTATGGAACAGTGTAATACGCAGAGGCTTTAACAGGCGGTCACTCACACCAGAGTCACACAAGAGCCTAATGAGGTGCCAATGAGCGGGCATTAATCAAAGGCTTTTGCTGTTTCGACGAAGCTTTGACGTATGAACAGAAATCGCGAATAGACGTGTTCGCACCTTCACTTCGGTGTGATATTTGTAATGGTCCTTAACAACTTTGTATTTAGTCTTGAGAACTATTGTTGTGGATTTTATGTGTATGATAGAAAAATTTGTATCATAGCGGTGCAGTCGTATTTGTACTCCTAACATCTTGTCTTGCTAACAGCTAATTAGGTGTTATCAGGTTTTATAAGTAGCAACAGACCAACTTAATTTAGTGTACTTGAAGGTGATTAGTCTTTCACATGACATGATCTAAATGAGCAATAAAAATGAATTTCGGATATTGTAGATGAATTGTGACATGGAAACCATTAAGTGCTTTTTACGTCGTGCTAATATGGTTACATCAACTCAAGTGCTATAAACATATTATAAGATAATTAAGCACTAAGATAGAATAGAAATGCAGATGCTACCGATTTGATTTTTCAAAAAATATTTGATCTCATAATTTAGTATGAGAATTATAATTTTTAAATCGTGCTGTATTGGTTGGCATGTACTACAATACAGTATACACAAAACGCGCTCTGTGGTTTATATAGAATAGAGTGTACCTACATTAGATAATAGTCTAAATGTTCACACGGTAATGAACACGTAATGTTCTGGTTCTTAACTCCACCGCGTCGTGAGTTTGAGCAAAAAGTGTACGTACTACATAACTGTATGTTTTAGTAATGGTTTGTTATTTGGTACAATGCTTTTTGCAGGTAGAAAATAAAAAAGTTGGTTTGAAATAAAGGTTTAACAGATTTAAGTAACTAATGGACGGGAGGAATGGATGGAAAAAGTAGACAATATTATATACCAGTCCACAGCTTCGCTACCGTGAATTTAATTTTTACAGTATTTTTATTATGTGTAAGGTTCAGGAAAACGATATACCTATTGTTATGCTGAAAATGGCATTTGTCTCTAAAGAGAAAAAGAGTGTCCAAATTTAACCATTATTGCTCATATTTAGGGAGACCCAGACTGACATTTCATGATCAAATTGATCGTGTGCTGTCTGAAGTGTCAAGAGTCTCCGAAATCGGCGTGTTTGTATGAAGAGAGTTATGAAAGTGGAAGAAGCTAGGCAAGTATGTCAGAACCGTGTCATTTGCCACTCAATACTCCCTGCCTATCCCGTTAGGGATTTGGCGTTAAAATGTGTGTGTGTTTGTGCTCATATTTAGTTTCTTTTTGATGGTCAGTTTTTGAATTAAATTGAATTGAAGTACCAAACGAGTTCACTCGATAGTTAATGCTCACTGTCATGGTATAATCTGATTCCAGATTTTTTATATGTAGCTATTACATTTACCTAATCATAAGGTGACAAATATTTTTGGTCATTACTTTAAGAAATATAATCCGTAGCATGTTGTAAAACTAAGACTGATTCGGCGATAAAACAAAATCCACGTAATATCACATTAACTGATATCGTGATATGAGACCGTTTTATCACCATGTCGATTGGACAATTTTACTCGTAAAATTACAAAACACTATAAAATTAATATAATACGATACTAAAATGTCGATTGTTATCGTCACAACACTCATATCTTTGAGTAAGTAATTGAATTATGAGTCTTATAAAGACTATATAAAATGTCTTGTTTGTAGTTATTTAATATATATATTGGTAATCATTTTTATTACATCTGTGTAGATGAAATGAATTGTATGATCCTTAGCTAGATGTGTAGAGACCAATTTTCTTCTCAGTTTTCCGATTTTTTCTACTTTTTAGACTACGCCTTAAAAGCAGTAATCCCAAATAATTAGTCTCCCAGCAGCATAAACTTCAGAACTGATTTAAATGTTTTTTTTTCCACTAATAAAAAAACATATCTGATTCTACATTATTCCTGAACGCTACAATCTTTGGGCATAAAAAGTGGCAGAGTTTACTTAGAATAAATATAGATTCTATGAAACATACAAGAACCAATTAAGTACGCAGAAGTAGAAGGATTAAAGGACTGCGAACTTGCAAGACCACTGAATCCGCTTACTGAGGTCACTCCGGTCGTAACCGCAAAGTCGTTTCACAAGAATCCTAGGCGATTGACTTATAATAATACTTTTATCGATTTCAAGAGAAAAAGAAAGCCTTAAGGGTTCCATACCTAAAGGTAGACAAAAGTAGTCTTTATATTTATTGACCGGTTTAGACACCGCTGGCCGTCTATCCGACAAAGGTATCTAAAAACGTAATAGGTGAACATTTGATGACATTAAGTCCAAGAATTCACTTTTTGGCCGACTGGATTATGACCTATGCCTTTCTTATGGTGTGACGAGACCTGCATCCTGCATTGGACTTAAATAAAGTGACGATGAACCCTCGTCCATAATATATTTCTAACTAACCGTACCCTTTCACGCAAGCAGTAGTTATCTGTAAGTTTACCTGCAACATAGTTGCAACCATACTCGCAGAATGCTAATTAGAAAACGAATACGCGAATCGTAGGTTTCAATTTCACTACCATCACATTTGCGTAGTGTTAAATCGCATGCGGAATGCTAAATTCCGATAATCAAACGATGTAGTTTATGCTGAGGGCGTAATTTAGGTGTGGAAGAAAACAGGCAAGGAAATTATAGCTATGTGGCTAGTGACATGTGTTTGCGTATGCAGTGGTAAGAATTATACTTCTGAAAAATGTTTTGTTTAATTACTATGTACGTAAGGACAGGATAAGACATTGTGGATTTACCTTGAGGATATGAGGATTGAAACTGACCGTACTCATTCAGGGATTAAGTGAAGTGTACACAGCGAAGCGTGCAGTGTCACAAGATATATCATAAATGGAAAGTTATAAGCGACAACCAAACCAGAAATGAAACCTAGACGGATCGCCGCCTCTGAAAAAGAAACTACTAGTCTATATTTAATACATTTCGCCGGCTGGTGGCAATTTATATTTATAGATGCTATCTCCTCTGACGGACATGATCAATGTCGGTCTGATACCGTCGTCGCATTCGCTTTCGAACCTTTCAACCGGTAACAATAAGATAAATGTGGCTACCTCTTCTGCCTCCGCTGCTTCTAAGAAAGGTTTATCTTTAAAAATGTCGGACAAGCGCGAGTTGGACTCGCAGACAAAGAATTCTGAACCGACGTGCAATATTTGATTCTATATATCTTTTGCAAGTGTTTTTTTTTTATTTTTGGTAGCCTTGCCTTCAAAAGAGAAGCTGTATAATATCTGCTTTCGTATGGGGACCAACTTTTTTAGTATTCATTATGTTATAGTAAAACATACTCTAAAACTTTAAATGTAGTTTATAATTGTTTAAGAAGTATAGATAAGTAACTAATGGACGAACGAACAGCACAATCTTAATAATAGGATACCGTTTGTATGGAACCTCTGGGCACGAAACCCTAAAAACAACAATGTTGAAACATTAAGCCTTTTAGCGGATCGCCTTAAAATCCGTTCTCGAAATCGCTTCAAAGTTACTTACTTACTTATCATCGGACGTTAATATTGTTTTTAGAAATTGAAAGCTCGATCACGAACCCACTTAACGTTGTTACAGATTATTAAATGCTCTTATTATTGTGTATTGGAATGGAGTTGGGGCTATCGGGCGTTCCACCGCGGGTTATTGCATGCCCGGAGCGCAACATTAGCATGGCCGCGGTAACAATGGCGGCCGCGGCGCCGGCGCGCCTCGAGATGTGAGCCGCCTCGCCCGATAACACTTGTATCCTGAAGTGGACGGCCGGCGCGACCGGGATCGGGAAGTCGGCTTGGAATTTCACTGATGGATTTAATAGTGTAGTAAATAGTTACAAAATTCTATGGTTGCTGAAGAAGATTTATTTAAAAGGGAAAGGTAGTTGATGCGCTCATTGATTAAACAAGAAATTCTCATGAACCATTTAACCTGAATCTGAAATTTATTTGGTTTATAGATCGGAGACGTCTTGTAAGAATAGATTTGCAATAGGACCGAATTAAAGAAATAAAAATTGAGGACGTAATGCTGCATGAAAATGTCATATCAAAAATGTAGTAACACGATAAAAGTCGCGGACAAAAGTTACTTTATCATTAAAAAATCCTAAAATCATAACTATTTTAGAATGTATAGATTAATATTGTGTATTAGAAGGCAGTTGGATCTATCGGGCGTTCCACCGCGGGTTATTGCATGCCCGCAGCGCAACATTAGCATGGCCGCGGTAACAATGGCGGCCGCGGCGCCGGCACGCCTCGAGATGTCAGCCGCCTCGCCCGATAACACTTGTATGCTGAAGTGGACGGCCGACGCGACCGGGATCCGGAAGTCGGCTTGGAATTTCACTGACGGATTTAATAGTGTAGGAAATGGTTATAAATTTCTATGGTTACTGAAGAAGATTCTATGACGAGATATTTATTTCAAAGAAGTCTTACCTTGAGATATTTATTTAAAAGGGAAAGGTAGCTGATGCATTCACTGATTAAACAAGCAATTCTCATGACTGCTTTAACCTGAAACTGAAATTTAGTAGGTTTATAGATAGGAGACATCTTGTATGAATGGATTTGCGGTAGAGCCGAATAAAGGAAATAATAATGGAGGATGTAATACTACATAAAAATGTAACAAAAAAAAAACGTTACAAAGTTACTTCATTATAAAAATCCTAAAATCATAACTACTTTATAAAGTATTATATATTCAAATTGTGTATTAGAAGGCAGTTGGATCTATCGGGCGTTCCACCGCGGGTTATTGCATGCCCGGAGCGCAACATTAGCATGGCCGCGGTAACAATAGCGGCCGCGGCGCCGGCGCGCCTCGAGATGTGAGCCGCCTCGTCCGATAACATGCCTAGCATGTGGACGGCAGCGCTGGCGGATTCGGGAAGTGGACTCAGAGTTTCTCTGATGGATTGTGTTGTATTAAATAATAGGGAAGAAAATGGCCTTTGTACGGGTTCTTAAGTGGATTTTAGCACGTCTTATCCTAATCTGCCTTTTTATATAAGAATGATCGTCAGGTCAATAACACGCGTTTTGAACGCGATTTGACAGGCTTATAGATGTGAGACGTTTGATAAGAATGGTTTTGCGACAGGGCCGGATTAAGGTTAAATTAGGGGACGATAATTTATACGAAAATCTGGCATTATTGAAGCTATATAAATTATAAAGTAGTTTAATGACGCGAGAAAATCGGTAGAAGCTAAGTCATAATAAAAAAAACTAATATGACTACTTAAGAAGCTTAAGAAACTGCGAATTAACTTCATCTACCAATAACGGATATAAACTTGCATATTCATGCAGAACTAACGAAATATATTAAAATATTTACTGCCAACGGATCCGTGAAGGTGTTAATGGTGGCTATTTCTATGTTAAATTAATGAGACGAGTTGACACGAGTTATTCAAAGAGGGCACCCTGTGTCGGTGACTGGCGTAGGGATGGGCATTATGATATGATATATTGGAATATTGATTCTGGATTATACGATTTATCACAATTTTATACAATATTTTCCTATAGCTATCGTATACGCTTCGATGGGTTTACGGAAAAAGAGCAACTGGATCGGATCATACATAGAGATGTACATTATGTTAATGTGATTAATAAATAAAAGAGTTTCAATGGATCCTTTTAGTTAAGAATTATTAAAAAAAAAGTCCCTTTGTCTCAAAATGTTTAATGTCGCATTTGAATTAACGCGTATGCAATACGATATATCGATATTAAAGGATGATACAATGCACTTTGGTTATCCCTAGGCTGGCGTGCCGGCGCCGGCTCCTCTAATAATAGTCGCATTCCTCGTCGCGCCCCCCTCCCCCCGACAAGGGCTCCCCTCGATGCACCTGCCGCACTTTCCTTTTTCATTCGCCGAACGCTTTCCCCGCGACACTGACATAATGTCGCTGGATAAACATCGGTCCCGTATCGCACTTCCGCTGTTCCGACCCGTGTCAAAGGTTCCAAGAAAGCATCGGCGCGGGCGTCTTTTGTTTCATGGGAACAGAACGTCTGTGTCTCTCTCTCTCTCTGTCTGTGTTAGTAAGGATGGGAGGTTAGTGGGGAGAGAGGTGATGGTTGACAAAGACTATTGTTTTTAGTGTTCCGTACCCTTTAGGGGTAAACGGGACCCTATTTATAAGACTCCGCTGTCCGTCTGACAGTCACCAGTATCTCATGAATCGTGATAGCTAGACAGTTAAAATTTTCACAGATAATGTATTTCTGTTGCCTATATAGCAACAAAAACTAAAAATACAATAAAATAAATATTTAAGTGGACTCTCATACAACAACCGTGATATTTTTTGCCGTTTTTTTATAGATCAGCCGGCCGGATTTTTAGTAACAAACGAGTTTGCAATCTAACTAATGGTAAATGATCACTGTCGCCCATAGATATTTGTAGTCCACCCCAAGTATGATTTAATCATCTGAAATTTACCATAGAAACTTTGTTAACCCTAAGGACTAAGATTTAAGTATAACCAGCGACCAAAAGACGTGGCAAAATCGAAGCATAAAAATTGCTTCACGCAAGATTATGACGGTATCATCCTGGTCGAACTACACGAATTATACCACCTGCAATATATATTTACTTAGTATAAGGCAGCGTGTTGGATTCCTCGAGAGGTTGTTGACTGCTCCAAGCGCTCGAGAAGTGATCGAGATTAAATATTAGCAGTACGTTATCGCACCGATGGCAGGAGCCATTGTTCCATTTACCGATGCGATTCCGTTATCACTCCGCTGCTACATCATTCAGAGGCCATCAGGTGGATTTATGTTGGTTTTGTTCATTGCCAGCTTGCGGACTTGCATGTTAATGGAGATACTGGTGTCTCGTGATAAATTTCAATGATTTTTTATCGGATTATGATAGCAAACGAGTAGGCAGTCCACCTGATTGTGAAGTGGCCACTGCCGCCCATGGGGTAGTTTCCTCATTTTTTATCCCCAAGTACGATTGAGTCGCTCCGGAGAATTAAAATGGCCGTCTTGTTTTTAAGTATAGCTGACAACTACGCTTTTCCACACCAAAACGCAAGGATTAGAAAGGTGGCGATGATACCTACTTTTCCGGCCGATCTACAAGAGTTCTACCATCGGGCAAGATACCGACCCGAGGATTAGGACGTCTCCAGATAATTTTCAATGGTTAAAGCGATAGTATTTTAAGTCGTTAGGGCGATCAGCAGACGGGGAAGGCACCAGCGCGGAACCGTAAGGGACCCTCGTGTGGATGATCCGTGAGAACAGTTTTTCCCTAAGGGTCAACGGAATTATAAGGTCAAGGCGGTTTTAAATCGAATGAAATGTAGAATAAAAATTTGAACTAAGCCACTGCCGTGAAACAGTCTACCGCCGGTCTGTACATTTAAAAGGAAAATATTTAAAAGGAGTGATATACATTTAATATCATGTTACTTCTGACATTTGAAAGAAAGTATTGGTGTAAAAATGAGAAATAGAATGCTCCGGTGGTTCAAGTATTGGTGTAAAAATGAGAAAGGGAATGCTCCGGTGGTTCGGAAATCTTGAAAGAATGACGGATAAAAGGTTACCAAACCAGATATATAATGCGAATGTGGACGGATGTAG
>DWNR01001386.1:0-15272 GCA_018250455.1 Polygonus leo
GCCTTATCTCTAGGTTTAAATATAAAAAAAAAAAAAAAAAATGTATGAATATGAGGGAATCTTTCATCCTTCAATTCGGTATACTATATTTTTTGGAACATATTCAAATAAGATAAAGTAAATAATAGAAAAGTTAATTTTAACATAAACAAGCGTAAGGTGGTGGATATTAGATGTTGAAATAAAATTCCCTTTCTTTTTCTTTCTCTTCATCACAATCTGTTAATTTTAACATAATTTTTAATTTTTGGGTTCATACGCTACGAAAAGTTTAGTTTTTTTTTTTAACTATAACTTATTTTCGATGTCATGAAATTAATAAACGTTATATTATATGAAAGCAGGTAGCGCAAGTACTTTTTCTTTTTTTGTTTGTCTAATTTTATTGACCATATTATTCTATTTCCACTGTAAAATTTTGTATTTTTTTTGAGGTTAATAGACACGCAAATATACAAATGATTTATTGTGCGTTGATATGTTTTGGTATAATTCATTTGTTCGCTATTGTTCATTGTGATGGTGTGAACTCAGCTTAGATAACTCTGAACATGAGACATTGAAATTTCGGAATAATTTAAATTATAGTAAACTTTAATTATATTTGATAATTTGACAATTAAATACACACATCTAATACTTAAGTTCCTTCTTTACAGAATTCAGTACAAAATTGTCATCCGATCATGCATAAAATAGTTGCTAAAAATGTAGAGGAATACATACGGCCGAACGCAGACCTGAAGAGATATTTTCAAATGTTACGAGACGGTGATAAGAAGTTGTTCCTTGTTACAAACAGTCCTTTTCATTTTGTGTAAGTTTGTTTTTGATTTCAATTAAATTGGGGTATACCTAGAAGTAACTGGCGATTTCAGCATCTAGTGTAGTTGGAATCGACACAGTTACAAGAGGCTAAATACAAATTATATTTTTCATGGTATTGCTGAACAGAGGAAACTTTTATCATTTATAAGAAATTTTAATAAAAAAAATAAAGTTTTGAATATTTTGCAAATACATTTTTAAACTTGTTAGATTTGATCAGTAACTGGTAATCAAAACGAGTAAGTAATATGTATTAATAATTTTACTATATACCCGATAGGGTTATGACCGATAGGTCATACCATATTATACCCTATCTGTATAGTGGCCAAATATAGTCCCCTTATTGTAAAATATACTTAAAAGATATAAAAAATGCTTCTTTAGGTCTCGTTTTTATAATCATGCCTTAAACAAAAAAAAAAAAACCCAAATTATAAATTTATATTTTTGGGCTTCTCATTCCGAGTCCGGGGACGATATTGAGACATGTTATAATATAATATAGTCTTCGTCTGCTTAAAATTCACCAAATTTTTACATTATATTAAAAATATAATAAATATAAAGAGGACGTTTATGTGTGTATGTGTGCGTGCGAGTGTGCGTGAGACTCAATCGTACTTAAGGTTGGTTACTGAGGTCCATGGGCGGCAGTGGCCACTTACCATCAGGTGGACTGTATGCTCCTACCTACGCTAACTTTACACAATAAAAAAAAAAATATTCTGTTTATGTCACATTATATTTTCTCAATATTCCAGTAACGCGGGAATGGAAATGTTGGTAGGCCACGACTGGAGAGAATACTTCGACGTAGTCATAGTGAATGCGAACAAGCCGACCTTCTTCACCGAAGTGTCGCGGCCGATACGGGTTTTCGATAAAAACGCCAACACGCACATATGGGAGAAGGTCACGTCTCTGGAGAAAGGGATTATTTATTACGAGGTCAGTTTAACAATAAATTTATACATCTAAATTCAGTAGGTGAGACCAAGGACTGCTCATATTCAATTTATTTTTATAACTATTACATAATTACATTACATATTAATTTATCATAATTTACATGGTGGTAGAACTTGTTTAGTCCGACCGGAGAGATACCACCGCTACCCTCATAATCCTCCGTGAAGCAATTATTGTGTTTCGGTTTAGAGAGGCATGGTTGCCGGCTACACTTATTCACGAGGCGAACATCTTAGTCCTCTGGAGTAGCAACGCATCTATGATCGAACTTAATTATGACCTAATTGTACTTGGGGATGTTACAGATGTTCATAGGCGGTAGTGACCATTTACCATCAGGTGAACTGCGTGCTCGTTTGCTACCTTTATTATACGATAAAATAAATAGTGAACTAACTCCTGACTTGCAGGGCACGGTGAAGCAGCTGCAGGACCTGACGGGGTGGAGCGGACATCAGGTGCTGTACTTCGGCGACCACCCCTACAGCGACCTCGCTGACGTCACGCTCGAGCACGGCTGGCGGACTGGCGCCATCATTAATGAGTTGACGGTGAATATTTTATTATTTTTTGGATGTATAATTTTCCCATTATATCATCTAAAGGTGTCCAAAAACGCGCCACTCTATATGTACTTGACGCTTGTAGCGGGGCTCACTGCCGCTGCCACATCTCGATTGCATGGTGAAGTACGCAAAATATGCATAAAATAGCACAGTCATCACACTAACACACCTTGTTCGGTTCGACATCGACATTGATCTCGAGTGCAGTTTAAGTATTAGAAAATGGTCTGAAAGCCGCACTCAAGATCTATCTCAGTATTGAATTCACTTTCTTAATACGACCCTAAGTGTAAGTTGAATCCACGTGAAAGGGTTGTTTTAAACTACCTCCGTAACATTTATCTGATAATTCCAGCACGAGATAAACACGTTGAACACGCAGAAGTTCAAGGAGAACGCCAACTGGCTGCAGATGCTTACACAGTTAATTGAGGACTACCAAGATTACGACAACCCAGAGGCTGTGGCTGTGCTGCATGAGTGGATGACGGAACGGGATAATCTTAGGTAAAGAAAAATTTGCTATAATTTTTTTCTATAAAAGTAAAGTATCAATAGCATGCAGTCCTCATAATGGGTGATCTGTGCTGTTAATCTGTTTTTTTTTTAATTATATCAATCATGATACATATGTATTATGATTGCTAGAAATCTTAACGGACGTCAACCATAACTGAGTTGCTGGCTTCGCGGACTAACATCTTAGTCTCGTTCTCATGTACACCTTATAATGTTTTTGATGAATATTTCAGGCGTGCCACAGGCATTTTTTCAGCGATTAATCAATACATACAAAATTTCGTAAAATTCAGACACGCGTTTCAGAGATTTGAGCGTCATTGTAAGAGGCTTCGTAACTTTCATAAAAAAATATATTCATAACTGATATATATCACTGCTTGATAATTTTATTAAGTTTCATTTCTATATGAAGTTATATCTGTAAGAGAATTATATGCAAATATAAATGTATGAGAATGAATATATTTATTTTTATTTTCTTAACTTTCCAGGAACGAAACGAAGTCAGTATTCAACCGTCAGTTCGGTAGTGTGTTTCGGACGTACCACAACCCCACCTACTTCTCGCGGCGTCTGTTCCGATTCGCCGACATCTACACGTCGAACATAAGGAATTTGTTGAACTACTCCCCAACGCACACCTTCTACCCGCGTCGAGGTGTTATGCCACACGAATATGGCTCGTATTTCGTCTAGTTAAGGTATACTCTGTTAATTCGCCGATCTTTGATATGGTACAATTTGAAAGAAGCAAAAAGCTCTTCTTCAATGTCGATGTTGCAATAGCGACTCCTTTTGAGTTGCGAATGTCCAAAAGCGATGGTGACTGCTTTCCATCTGTCTTATTGCTAGGTATTGTAGTTCTTAAAAAAGGTAGAATTAATGAGTTACTCAAACATTTTCTTTAATCACATTTTTTAGTCATGCCAGAGTCTCTGGTAATATGAATACTACTAGTTTTTTTTTTTAATATGTAAATCTAGCGATAAGGCAGACGAACCACATATTACAATAGTAGCCAATTTGTCGAATTGAAAACGAACACAACGAACATGAATATGACACTTATTACGTTGAGTTTAAGTGCAATATTGCCCGATTAGTTTACACGTAGTAACCAGTGATGTGCCGGATCGTTAACAAAGTATATCCGCCGATGCGGATCAGAATACGGACATTTGGTATCAAGAGCCGCGGATACGGATCTTAACTTTCTTATTCAATCCATGACAGTGCGCGTGACCTTGATAGTTGTCGCCACTTGTTTTCTTTCGTCATCGATGTTTGTCCAGAACAAAAGTTGCTCTTTACGGTGTTACGAACACGAACCTAGGAGTTTTCTAGTGTATATAAAATATAATAACCTTGAGTAGAAATTCATGTATGTATTGAAAATTAATAAGGATCCGTTAAAAAATCCGCCAAAAAAATCTCGGATACAAATACGGACACGGATCTTTTATCTTCCTTGGATATCTGCGGATACGGATACAGTAATCCGACACATCACTAGTAGTGACATATTATTTGAAACACGCCTATACATGTTGAGGTGTAATATGGGGTGTTATTGTTTTGCCTGTTATTGAGTATAATATTGCCAGTTAATTTTGTAGTCAATTTTACATATTAAGTAGTAAAGAATTTAACTTTTAAGGCGTAGAGTCGCTTTCCAGTATGTTGTATGGTAAATCACTATTATTTTTTTACTTCTGAAAGTATTTACATCAGCATTATTTATACGAGAATAATATACGAGACTATTTTAGAAGTTGTATTTTGGAAGACGAAGATTTTGCCAAACGATTAGGTTATAAGGATTTATTTTATTATGAAACATATAGATTTATTGTTTTTTTTTTCTTTATAAGATTTTATTTTATAGTACCTTACACATCGGTCGATAAAATTGGCTTCCGAACGTACATTTTTTGTATATTCACCTAACTTCGTATACATTTGGTTCCAAAAAGTTATGCTTTTCTAACTTATTCATGGATTTCGGAGACCAAGATTATTCGGCTGTACTGTTCGCAAAAAGCAAAAATTCTCAATTTTATTTACTCATGTTGCTAATACAAGTCTGTGGTTAAGATTATTTATTTTATTTATAAAGAAATACATTCTGCCCTTCTGCTCAGTAGTGATATCTAGTTACATATTGTAGTATTAGATTATACAATTGCATGATTACAGGAAGAATTAGTTAATACTCTATAAGGTAGATAAGCTATTTCGTATTTTTTATTTTAAACACATTTGTTCAACTTAGACGAAAATTTCAGACGAAAGTGCGTAGGCGGCAACAATAGAGCGTAGAATGTATAGGAAAAATTTGTATCTACTATGAGATATTTAGTAGATGTGATAATGTTTTCCTGACATTCTTTTTGTCTTTTTCTTTTACTTTGTATGACTATAAGTCTGACACGACTGCAATTCAAGCGACCATCACTTATACTAAATCTTTTGTTCGTCATATCTGTATATATTTCGTACGCTCTATGAAGCCAACTATTTACCATCATGTAATTGCATAAATATTGTATATTACAGTATTTTATCAACAGTTTTGTTATTGTGTTGTTATTTCATGTATATCTGTATTAAAAATGTATATTTTTCTTATCATATTTTTTGAGTATCCTATTAAATAGACTGGAAATAAATCTCCACCTAAGAACTTTCTAGTGTAATGATTAATTTTATGATCAGCCATATTTTCTAGTGAAATCTTTATTATAATTGTGTAAGTTATTAAAAAATAAGATTAATATAATATATAACATGTTGTAGGCAATTTCTAATTTCAGCTATGTCATAATATGCTTAGGTTAAAGTAAAAAAATGAAAAATGAAATATTAAAGTGTGTCACAATTATTGATAAAACATATCATAAAGAAAACCAAATTATATCTTATATCAGGTATGTTAAAATTTGGCAGTCTTTCGACATATTTATTACACATTCTATTCAAGTAAAATATTTAAAAACTAGTTAAATGTACAATTAGAATGAAACGATATTGTAATCTACAATGTGTAGTATCAATTGATTAGTAAGAATGTAGTTGAATATGGAACTTCCCAACAATTTTCTAGTCAGACGTATTTAATCCTTATACTAAAAATATGCTTTTACGGCATTTCGTTGGTAAAATTCGGCAATTTTTTTAAGCATATCAATATATTTTACAAGTAGTTTTTGGTAGAAAAGTTTTAGATTATTATTCGAATAGACACTCGGTTAAAAATCTTTGTAGTCTTGTTAAACATTTCAAAATATAAGAGTAATCGGAAGAAGACATTCAATAATATGAATAATAAATTTTGACCCCACTTCAACTATATTTTTATTTATTTTTAATATGTTTTATTATATTGAATAAAAAGACCATTTAATAAACAGTGACAATATTAGGTAAGTATCTCAATATTTTAAAAGTGCTATTTTATATTCAAGTAAATATATTTCTAATAACAATATTACTTATAATCATTTTCATAATCATATAAAGACCTTATGTATCCTTTTTGAATCAATATTCATTTAATTTCCTTATTTGTTCTTGTTGCTAACACATTCTTTGGTACAAACAACAATATATCTCACACAAAAAGTATCTCGTTTAAATAATACCCTTTATGTGTATAGTGTCCTTACTCAGTATTTTGTTGTTAAAATAAGATTAGCTGCGATTCTCATGTTATTTTACGCCTTAAATGTAGTGTAGTAATTTCGATGTGTGACTTTAGATAACCTTATTGTGCCATCGCGTTGGACAATAAATTATTATGATACAGAATGGATTTATTATTTATTGGAGACCCGACGACCCAATTACTACAAAATGCTTTATTTAGGTCATTATTTAATTCATGCTAATAAATTCATGTCATTCATCAAGCCGGATTAACCCTGTCCGGGCCTGTAGGCAATACAATTTGGGCCCCTTTTCTTTACCTACTCTGACTCACGAAATCATATGATGTATTTTTTTGCCTTCTACCCACACAATTCCTGATATAGGCGTGGATGACGTCCTAAAGGCGGGTTCAGACATACGCAGGCTCAATGCGTGTTGGCTTGCTGGTACGGAGTCACCTCGAGCTCCTCGTGCTATCACACTTTTTTTTTGCAGACTGCAGTGGGCCCCTGTCGATCCTGGGCCCCTAGGCAGTTGCCTACTCTGCCTTAAGGTTAATCCGGCTCTGCATGTATTTGTTATATTTTCACTTTACCAGTATAATAGCGCAATGGAAAAACTTGAGAATATTATTTGTAAAAAGTTAATAGTATCAGGCGTTACTTTGCGGATTCAGCATGGATTTATGCTATGAAGTTAGGTTAGAACTACTTCGCAACAATCTGCGTGCACCATGTATGATGGTATATATTTTTGAGACCCTTCCACAAAGGACAAAATCAAAATATATACCAACATACATACCATCACCAACACGTGTTTCGCTCCAAAACGAAGCACCATCAGGGTAAGTAGACTCTACGACGTTTAGTCGACGAGAGATATTATTTTTAATTCGAGGATGATTAGGTTGTGGAAGACATAAAGATAGTAAGAACGCTCATTTAGCTTCCCCAAAGTGTTAACTATAAAAAAAAAATACTTGTAAATGAAACAGCATGTATTTTATTCATTAATTAATTTAAAATGCCTATTTCGAGTTCCAAGTTCAAAAATCGAGTGACAGACATGCGCATCTTATACAGATTATCCACCCTTCATTTTAATAATTGGATTATCCTACTTAATACATGTTTCCTGGTCTCCGGTTGCTAAGTGGTAGAACTCGTGTAAATCGCCCAGGATGGTACCTATCACCATACACCACCTCCATAATCCATCGTGAAGCATTTTTTGTGTTTCGGTATAGAGCAGTGTAGTTGCTGGTTGCTGGTTATATTTAAACATGCTCTTAGTCCTCAAGGGCAGAATTAGGCAATATGAAGTACCACTGAATCGTACTTGGGTTGATAACAAATGCCTCTATGCAGTTATCGTATACGTTTACTCTTTAAAACCCCTTACCCGTTTAAAAAATAACCTTTCCATTGGAAACCCAAATCCCACCTTGAAGATCAGTGGCTTTTAACCTTCTAGTACTGAGGAACCATTTGACTAAATTTTGGTTAGATTTGGTTAGGTAAGTAAATTATGATTATTTCGCGAACCGCGCTGGATGCTCTATCGGACCACTGATTCTTAATCCGATAGTAATCCGACAGTTCAGCTCTAGGTGATGAGTATGGTAACATTAGTTTAAGAAATATAATAAAACAGTTTCAACACAAACAAAAAGCTTGTTTTATTTATTAAATACTAAATTTAATTACAAAAGTACATCATTACACTATATTTGTTTTTGGGAAAAATGTTTGACTTTTTCGAAATGAGTTTCATTCGTAAAAGCCATGTTCGTTCTTAATGGACATACTGGTAAACAGAGTGGAAACTAGAGTAAATGTGTGAGAGAGAGATGACGTTCCTCTGCATGTTCTTCAAACTTACTTAAAGCAAATTCATTTAAAAGACTGGATAGGCAGTGTCAATGAGAAGCACGTTATCAGACTTAAGGGTCTTGGTCTGGATGGTGAAGGGCACGTTGTTGTAGCGCAGTTTGCAAGGCCTGTCGGGGCGCGCCATGAAGCACAGGGTATACAGGGCTGTCTCCAGTTCAGGAGAAGTTCCTACAAACATGGTGATCTCTGGAGCATCCTTGGTGTCACTCAGGATCGAATGCTGTTTCAGGATTAATCCTTTCTGCAAATGGAATAGAGATACTATATTAAAATGGGAAAAATAATTTATTGCCGTACATAGTTTCAGAATGATGCTGTAATGTTTAGACGTTTTGATAACCTTTGCAAAATAACGTCAATTTTTTTTTAAAAACTATTTGTGATTTTGCGTAAAGGTTTAGACAATTTTTTTTAGCTATTCTATTGAAATAAAAAATGTGTTGCCAGTTTTTAATGAAATGATCCTGTCCCTGCTGTAATGTAGCTAACAAAAGAATTGTTGGAAAGCTCAACACATTTAGAGAAAGTGTTTTGCCCACGTTGAAATAATAAAAAACTATTATTATTGAAGACCCTGGAATGAGCTGGCTGATGTCATAAACTATGTCTCTCTCACACGTATCTGACTTGTAACTTTAAGGGAGCCATTTTGTCGCACTAATTTGAAATCTGTTTTCACGTCAGCGGATTTTTAATAACCGTTCAAATCGTCTGGTGTGCTAATATAAATAGAGATATAGAGGTATAAATAGAGATGCTTAAAGTATATTTTTTTGCAAATCTAGTAGACAAGATAACAAAAAACATAAATCCAGGTCTCCAGTAGTAGTAGTTCTGTTTTTTTTTATTATTTCAACGTGGGAAAAACAACTTTTTTAAATGTGTCATGAACTCTTGGGGCATAATGTATAGTTCTCTCGATGAATCTTGTCCGCTGCATTCGGATTAATGCGTGATAAAATTTTATGTTCTTATGCTATCTAGCCATGGTTCATACAATGAATGCGGTGCGAGACCGCAAGAATAGATACATGTGAAAATGTTTGGAAAGCGTATACTATATTTTGCGTGTCCAAGATTAATTTAGGTCGTTGAAAAAGGAATTTACCCCAGAAAGGTCAAGTTTGTCGATGTAGCCAAGGTAGTTTGCCTTTTTGTCCATCTCACGTTTCGCGAAGAAAAGCCAACTATGAAGACCTGCACAGAAAAGTAGAAAAATAATGTGATAGAATTAAGTAAAATATTACTTATCTAAGTACTTTTATAAGAAATTATTCATTATTACGCATTGAAGGTGAAAGAACTCTGTGATTCGACTGATCCTGAATTTTAACGCCAATTTTGATTGCTCGAGAATCCAAGTATTAATCATGGGAGTATGAGCCGGCTACGGTGACACACGAGACGAACATCTTAGTCCCCAATGTACAAATACTGGGATTTGATTATAAATGTCCATGGGCAGGCACCAACCATCAGCTGGACTGTATGCTAATTTGCTTTAGAGGATCGAAAATCATATACTCGCCCAGAACTGTGTCCGATTTAAGCTCAGCCATGAAGATGTTTTCGAAAGCACAACTGCATTTGCAGAGTCCTGTCCAATGACGTGCGTACTTCGTGAACCAGATCTTTTTCAGAAGTTCTACCTGCTCATTGTACTCGTTTAGCTGCGCCAAACCTGAAATTGTATCGATTTTGAGTATGGATAAAGTATAGGTACATAATAGTAAGGAAAATCGCGTTAATTTAATTCAAACTTATTTAATTACGTTAACATTTTAACAAGATATTAATATAAATCCTTCTATTTCTTCGATGATGACATAAGACTCGTATCCGAAATGGCAACATCAGGACATATGACTTTGGATGTTCATGCTACCAATGTCGCAGGCGTATTAAAACTTCGGAAAAATGTGTATTTATTGAATACCTATTTCATCTTACCTTTGCTGACTAGAAAATTCATGAGACTCCTGACGGGACCGGTGGCCAAAATAGTATTGATGAATGTAACTTGCTCTGATTCTTCCTGGAAATATTTAGTTCGAATCAAAACATTGCAAGTAATTAACTTATTACAGAGATTACTCGAATATAGTGTAGACAATGGTAACATTTCCTTATAATTTAAACAGTAAGAAATTTAAATGGAACAACATTTAGATAGTTTTAAAGACTAGTAGGTATCAGTCAGCGGCCGATATATGATCAATAATAAAGTTATATTTGTTTTGTGTGGTAAAGTTATTTATCGATTTTACTGAGTTTATATGTAATATACACTCACTCATAATTTTTCCATTTAGTTTTTCCGACCATTTATGTCATTTATCATTCATTCATTATCATTCCCTTCATGCCGGCTATGCGTACAAAAGAGACAAATATCTTAGTCCTCGGGGATAGCAACACATCTGTGGTCTACTTGAGGTACTTATAAATCGCACTTGGGATTGATTACTAATGTCCATCGTCGGCAGTGACCGTTTACCACTAGGTGGACTGCGTGCTCGTTTGCTACTATAAAAAACTAGGTATAACTTTCATTCTCTTTTTAAATGAAAGTACCAGAAATGCGTAAGTATGACAAGATTTGTCTTGGAGTATTAATGTTATAGGTACAGATTAACTCATAATTTTTCCGTTTAGTTTTTCCTCCCATTTATGGCATACCTAATTATCTATAAATTTATAGGTATCACTTTCAGTATTTTTTTAAAGGAATAATGCCTCAAATGTGTGCGAGAACATTTGTCTTGGCGTATTAATGTTGTACAGATTAACTTACTGTTGGTGTCACGAACTCTGGCCTAATGACATTCTTGTGATAATTGTCAAAGAGTGCCACAAACGGCCTTATCGTCGGACCATTCCATACATTCTCGGGAACGTTTAAAAGGCTGAAAATAATAAATAATAAACTAATGAGTAAAAAATGTTAACAAGACTCTTGCGGAAATAATCGGAAATATTTTATATCCTGAGAATTCCATCCCATTTAAATATCTTGTCGAGATCCTGAGAAATCATGTCACTTCAGTATCTAATAGCATATTTTTTTACAACTATGGTATTTTTACTAAATATAGGCTCTAGCTACAATGACTGTATTTTTATCAAAAGTAAATATAACTTCTACTCCACGACTAAGAGGTGCATTGGTAGTCACAATCTCACAATACTCGATAATAGCTTCATGTTTCTTGATGGTAAAATACAAGACATCCACATAAAAAATTTAACATTGTTAAAATTTTGAAAATTAATTTGCAAGATTTCAAAAAGTTTGCTATTAACCATGTAAAATTGTTTATTTGGTCGTATGTAATACTGAGTATAGGTATTTGCGTCTGTAGATTACCTGATTCCTGTAGTTGTGTTCACATTTTATAAGGCATAATGAGTAAAACATGGGATGAAGATGTTCATGTTATTTGAGACCCGCCAATTTACAGACGAGAAGAAACTCGTAGCTTTGTAGATACCTACTATGTATGTAGATCACCTTTGACATGTTACAGACCATATCTATCACACTTGTTACGCTCATACGTCAAAATAGATGTTGGACACGAAGACATGGTGATTAAGTATAGGTAGTGAAAGTGTACAAGTTATGACTTGCAAAATTATTAAATTAGGAACATTAAACTATAGTAGTTTAGCAATATTGAACTAGACATTTTTTGGCTGTGCTCACTTTTTGGTAACTTTAATAATTAATGTCTTCAATTTGCTATAGAAAATTAGAAATGACATATATGTATAGGCGTGAGAAGCCTACTTGCGATTATTAGTAAGATTCCGATACTACAGTTAAAGAACTGAACTATAGCCGAAAAATGCAACTACAGTTTTTATGTTCTAGGAGTGGATGTCGCGTAATTGAGTACAGTAATGTCATTAGCAAATTGTGCTTTTAAGGTGAAAGTTTATAAGCGGATCGACTTTCATAGTTATAGTCTCATTAAACTAAGTACTCGTACTAATACCAGACTAGCTTGAAAATATCTTTTAAATATTCAAAGATACTCACTTAGTTTGCGCTTCATCGTTCTTCGACATTGGGCTGGTTTTGCCTTGTAAATTGACTTGAATGTAGTTGAGCGCATTGTTAACATCCGCATTGAACATTTCCTCGCTGAGTCGCAGCAGGTCTTCGTCTGTGGTGGAATCTTGAACTTGTTTGAGTAGATCTTCATAGCTTTTCTTTTTGGCGTAATCGACTACCCCACCTACAACTGTACCGATTGTTTGAAGAGTATTTGTCGCGCTGTTCCCTTGTTGACCGGTCACAGAGTTGCCTATGAGATTAGGCAGGATACTGTTGAATATCTGGCCTGCTGCATGAGCTATGTCGTCGGCCCGACAAGCGGCTAGACAAAATAAAAGTACTATTGTGAACTTCATATTGGCTAAAGTACGTTGAGTGTTGCGCGATCACGGCGCACTAGTGATCTCTGGGCTAGCGCGAGTAGGCGATACTACATGACCTCTGGGTGACGTCACCGGTATATGTGGAGATACGGCATGTTATTGAGATTCAACCTGCGGATTTCCACTTTTAGTAATGGCAGTTGCCCAGAATGCAAACTGCTGAGTCGTATTGTGGTAAACAAAACTGACCTTGATTTTGGTTATGACTGTTAAATTATACCCCCATGTTTGTTAAATTGTAGTAGTTCGACACGCGGAATATTTTATATTGAGCATAATAATTCCTCTAATCTAAATAAATTTGCATCCATGTAATATATTTAAAGTTATATAAAATGACTTATTAAATATTAGTGTGATTTAATATAACATATACATGTTTTGTTTAAATTTTACCAATACCTATCTAAAGTCATTAAAACAGTTAGCTTATTGTATTTATTTAAATTAAAATTTTCAAACATTAACTTCAAAAATCCACTTATTCATGCTTTAAATTAAAAAAGAAGTTAAAAGAAATGACGATTCTATATTTCAACAGAATTATGATATTCTTATCGTTACATACTATACCTATTAAATTCTAACGTAGTCGGTTATGTTTAATTATAAAAACAAGTTGTGGGCGCGTCAATTTTCATGTAGTGAATACTTATGCATATAAAACACATTGGTATGCACGTCTGGGCAACAAATGTCTTGCAACCTTCAACAAACGTTTATTAATCTTTGACTGCAATATTCTGCTCTGTATTTGTTTGTGTATTGCAGACATGATGGAAAACTTCCATCGATGCACGCAAAACAAGTCCTCATTAGATTCGCATTTCGCGAAATGTTTCAAAGTCCTAAAAGAAAGTCGTCGAAAGGGGACATTATCAGAACCATACGGTCGCAGGCGAGTGCGCACCTGCAATGCAACTCTTGCGTGCAGTGCCGCTGCGGGAAAATCGTATCTTACTTTATGTATTATGCATCGAGCCGGACCAACAGTGGGATGCAGTTAAAGAACTGTACACGGTAACCGTTTAGAATCTGTTATTAGCATGCTGATTGATAGAATACTATTCACAGTTGCAAATATTTGTCGACTCTACCAGTGATATGAAATTGTGAGATTCGTATTCGGTCTATGTTCAAATTATTGGCGACACATAAATATGTACCCGATTAAACTTACGATATATATGAGAGATTAGGAAAAAATATCAAAATTAGATATTGGTTGGAATATTCTTTACCTAATATTTTAAATTTCAAATAATTTTAATTAATTTCAATATAAACTCTTATTAACCTTGTAAATATTTTCTTAATAATAAAATGGAGTAAAATATTAAAAATAATTTAATAATAATATGTCCATTTAATTAGGTTATTTATACCATCCAGACAAACAAACAGTATGTCCGGATGTTGCAATTTACGTTCCTATTCACAAACAACAAGAAATAAATTACAGTTGAGATCACAGATGACTTGAACGAGGTTTTTTCTGTATTACACTCATTATAACTAATTGAGTACCGCACCGATTAGTAAGACAAAATGATTGAGATTAATACAAATTATTGTTGCATAAATAAAATATATGCTTTACATACAATTATAATTATTTATTTTGCTAAAAACAAAACTTTCTTGGACACCATAAAATCCATTACAATTATCCGTCTAGATTATTGTTTATTAGTTTTGAATATAAACATTATCTTAGTGTACTCGTATACTGAGAAACACGTTATCGTAAGGTCACGTTTGGCAAAGGTCGACACAGTCTTGTCAGCTGCCAGTAAACGCGGATAGTTTAGCGCTTCGAGAACGCTGATTTGACCCCGTCAAATGATCACGCATCAAACTTGCCGAAAATAATATATCTAGTATAGTATCAACGACATTTACTTCACTTAACACAAAGTGACGACAGGTGGCGTGCGTATAAGTACTCAGTGAGAACGATTGAGTTAAGATTTTTCACTACGTTAACACAATGAAGGCCTGCGCATTTGTTTTCTTGTTCGTCTTTTGTTACGCTGAATGTAAGTATTCTTCGAGATCCAACTTTCATACTTATTCGCAGTCGCATACCAGATAGCATCTTGTGTGCGCAAATTAAGAGCAGACTTTATTTTCTCATGATATCTCGCATGCTTCATTATTTACTTTGTATTTAAATTTTCCTGTGTTTTGTATCATTTGGGTGATTAATTTATATTCTTACCATTAAAGTTACTACGTATATATTGATTTATAAAATAAATTGATCTTCTTTTCATTTTATATTAATAACATATGACGCATACCTAACCTAACAATAGTAGGCGTTTTTAATCATTTCATTGTTTTATAAACCGTGTAAGAATGATTAACGGCAGTTAAGTTTTTAAACGTTGACTTT
>DWNR01001387.1:0-15270 GCA_018250455.1 Polygonus leo
AACCGTCGGCGAGTACGATTGAATCGTACTTGAGGTTGATCACAGATGCGTTGCTGTCCTTGAAGATTAAGATGTTCGCCTCATGTGTAGGTATAGTGTGCAGTCACGCCTCTCCAGACCGACATACAATCAATTGCTTCACGGAGGATTATGAAGGTGACCGCCTCGGTCGAACTATATGACTCCTACCACCCGCATTAGTTTTACCTTTAAAACTAAAGTATCAGTAGATATTCAACTTACCTCGATGATGCTCTGTTTTGGGACAAAGCATTTGTTGGTAATATACTTAGATTTGCAAGGCAATATTAATTTCGCGTCTATAATATCGATTTATAGATAGCAATGCCTGATATTGTCAATGTTCGAAATTTTTCGTATATCATTAAAAACAGTTGCGAAAGTGTCACTACCCTGTAACTATAAATTATTCTGTATTATTATTTTAAACTACAATACAATAATATATTATGAATCTTATGGATATTTAAGGATATATTTTTTTCCTTTTATCTACTACCAGGAATGAATTAACGTATTTTCTTTTTGTAAATACGCAAGTCGCGACCGGGTGGTACGTTCCGCAAATGGTGTTAAATTCAGAAAAACAACCAAATCTGCTCGTTATCGTAGCAATTATATATTGTATACGGTTCATCACGGTGTAAAGATACTGACCATACATAGTTAACGCATTAACAACTCCGAAAAATATTTAAAAGTGACCGCAACATGATGAGTGCGTGTTAGCTACGAATACCATGTTACAAAACCAGTATAACTTGATCTGTCGAAAGGTTAAAGTGTAGACAGCTGGGGGTTTTGTAAAACTGGATGGTAGTTATATTCAGCGACCAATTAACGAATAACAAACTCTAGCCCGTAACCAATTCTCGTACAGTTTTAACAATTTGAATCTCTAATGTGTAATTTGACATCGGGTTTGTGGGCATAGTGTACATGTTTATTTGAATTTTGGGTTTAAATATAACGTAATTTAATAATAAAAGTTCGGCTTTTAAGACTATTCTGCACAGTAGTGATAAAGTTGATATGTCTCACTAAAGTAATTTTTGCAACAACTATAGAAACAACTCTCTAAATTATCGAAATTATATTTGCATTTGTCTTTATGAGTGTCTGTGTTATGAAAAATACGGGGACATTATGTTATATCGGGATAAAATACAAGACTGCATGTATGAGGTACTTTATAACTTTTATAATTATTCTTTACCATATAGTGGTTAAGGTTAAAATCCTTCTTTTCACGTTGGGTGTCCATGTTCGATTCCCAGGCATTTCCATATTCTTCTGTCTTTCATCACCATATCACTGTTCCTTAGAATTTACTTTGTTACTTATTAGAAGTTAGATTCCCAAATGTAAGTTTAAAAGAAGCGAGATAATTTAGTTTTAATCTGTAAAAGTATCATTTCCAGTATTGGTTTCACATGCTTCCGGAAAATGCTTAATATATTTACATTTATAGGTTTGCAGAAATTGGATTCATAGTTGCCATTTCTCCATACCTATGTAGTGGTTAGTATATTGTTGTTTTTTAGATTCTAAATTGTTCCTTAGATTAGAAGTCACATTCCCAAATTTGATATCGAATGAGTAAGATAGTTCAACTTAAAGTCTGATGTAATGCAATTATCATTTCCAGTATCGATAAAACGAATTACACTCCATATGCACTAGTTACTTGTGGAGAATTGGTTTAATGTTTCCGTTCCTTCGTTTCCAGATAGTGGTTAAGTTTACAATCCTGCCCCTTACCCTGGACGGATTCCGTGTTTAAATCTTTAGATTCTGAATTATTCCTTATATTAAAAGTTTCTTTCAAAATCTAAACAACCTAAGTGATATAAGTCAAGTTAAAGTTGGTCGAAAATATCATTTCCAGTATTTGTTTTATAGTGTGATCTCCTCCTTACGAAGTATTAGCTGTGGGCACGCGACGCTAACATGAAACAGCTTGCCCGGGTCTATAAAACGAATCGCACTCTATATGCATTGGTGGGTTGTGGAGAATGGATTCAATGTTGCTGTTACTTCATATCCATATAGTGGTTAAGGTTAAAATCCTTCCTCTCATATTGGGAGTCTATGTTCGAATCCCAGACGTTATATTCTCCTACATGCCAAAACTTGCTTAAAAAAGCTGTCAGGTATGTCAAATTAAATTCCAGTATTAGTTGTCTCCGGCTTTCCTCGCTTGCCAGGGTCAATAAAACAAAACGCACATACATATGCATTGACTTGTTATAAATTCAATGTTAAGTAGATTCAATGTTGTCGTTACTTTGTATTGATGTAGTGGTTACGTTTAGAATCATGCCTCCCACGCTGGGGGTCCATGTTCAAATCCCAAGCATTTCTTTATAATTCTAAATTGTTCTTTAGATTAGAAGTTAGATCCTTAAATGTAAATTCAGAAAACATTGAGATGAGTCAACTTACGTCTGTTGAACTAATAATTTCTAGTGTTAGTTTAACAGTGTGATCCATTGCGACGCTACATTAAACAGCTTGCCCGGGTCAATAAAACGAATCGCAATCCATATGCATTGGTGGGTTGTGGAGAATGGATTCAATGTTGCTGTTACTTCGTTTTCCTGTACAGTGGTAATTTTTTTTTATTGTACAAAGGTAGCAAACAAGCATGCAGTCCACAGATGGTAAGTGGTCACTGCCGCCCATTGACATCAGGAATCATTCCAAAGTATGATTGAATCATACCTGTATTTGATCACAGATGCGTTGTTACCCCTGAAGACTAAGATGTTCGCCTCGTGTATAAGTATAGCCGGCAACCACGCCTCTCCAAACCGAAACATAATAATCTGCTTCACGGAGGATTATGAGGATGGCGGTGGTACCCCCCCGATCGAACTAAACGAGTTTTACCACCTGACAATAGTGTAGCAAATATACGTAGTGATAGTAAGTGGATAAGAATCCCACTTCTTACTCTGGGATGCGTGTTCGCCAGGCAGGCACGTAAAGATTACGTGCGTATAAAAATTTAATTATTACGCCTAAAAAATTATGCAAAAGTCGTGTGAACTCTAACTAATTCTCATTCTGATAGCCAGCGTGGCTAATAGTAAGATTGAACTTATGAGAGACAAAATTTATTTCAGTTCAAAAGTAATTGGTTCATAAGAAATTATTTACTTAAATGCATATAGATACTGTCCCCGCAGAAGGTTTACTAACGAGAAGAAGTGATACAAACTTCATAATGTTGATGGATTCCATGAAACTTTTTGTATTCATTGAATTAATTGTTAAACGGAGTGGACGTGAAGTTAAATTACAATAAATATTAGGTATATTTAATTTATAAATAATCGTTACTGGAGTAGGATTTTTATATGAGATGCTTTAACTCTATTATTAGGAGTCAGAGTTTGGGAGTCGACCTCAGGGATTGAATATACTTCTTATCATTAGGACTGAGGGGACTGGACTAGACTCGGAACTCTTCTTCATACATGATTTCTATATTCAGTTCAGTTTTACTGCCCTTCATCATTTACTATATAATCATACTTTATAATCATACAGTTTAGATATTTGTATGAGGAGAGTTATGAAAGTAGAAGAAGTTAGGCAAGTATGCCTGAACCGTGCCGTTTGGCACTTGATACTCTATGTCTACCGTGAAGATTTGTGTGTATGTTTAGATATAATCGAATTAGGATAAGATTTTAGGAAGGCAGGGATGGCAGATCTCTTATCGCATGCGTCAGAGACTTAGGCACACTGCAAAAGCAACTTTTGATTTTTAATTAAACAAGTTTTATTACTGGCCATATTTAAACACCACTTGACCATGCTCCTACTAGTTCTCAGAAGAACCTAGTAATGCACCTTTGGACGAGCTTGGATAGGACTTTAATCGTATTTGGGATTGATTACAAAAGTCCATAAACAGCAGTAATCACTCAGATGGACTTCAGTCTCGTGTGATTTTTCTTTATTACAAAAATGTTCTGATGTGTCTTTATTACAAAAATCATGTTTGTATTGTATCTTGATCCATCCTCAATCAACTGACCGATTGAATTGGTTAGTTATTTAGGCTGTAAGGCGTGGTTGCCGGTTATACTTATGCACGAGGCAAACATCTTAGTCTTCAGGTGTAGCAACGCATCTGTGATCACTTAGGCATTATTTAATTATGATTATTGATGTCTATGGGCGGTAGTGACCACTTATTATCACGTGGGCTGCATGTTCGTTTGTTACCTTTATACGAAAAAAAAATAAATGACTACCTAGTGGTTAATTTTTAGCTATAAATGTACTTTTCTATCCCTCTATATTTCATCTGTTTGTTCAATTGAGTTATAATGTACTAACGTACATTTACATTATACTTCAATGGTTTGTTCGTCCTTTTATTTTTACACTTTTGCTATAAAAAAATTATGTAAATCTATATGTATACAGCTCATGTCATGTTAGGAAAGTAAAACAAATATTTTAGAACACATATTCGTTTATTTACACTAAGTAATATTCACATTTTTGCAAAAGCACATGTGGAGTGCTTATATTACACAATTACGCAACTTTTAGTAGACATTTATATAGGAACAAGGATACTTATTCGGTAGTAATTTTGAAATCGGCTAACAATAATATTACTGGTATCTACATAGGTATATTTATTCAAACATTTAATTTGTTAATTTTATTTTTATAGGTATCAAGAATGTAGGTATATTTCTTATGATACAAAGTTTTGTCAAACATTAGAAGGTAACCATTTTATAAGTCTTCCTTGCAATATTCTTCAATATATTTGTTGAATATTGTAGGTAATATTTGATTTCGATGAACAGGAAAATATAGATTCAGATTTTTTGTACGTTTCTAGTATTGAAGAAAAAAAGAATAAGTAAATTCAATGAAAATTATTTGATATTTATTATTCTTAGACATTTTTACGCTAGTATATGATTGGATCAACAATTTAATGAAATATTAAGTCACAGTAATCCATATTTTAAAACATTAACAAATTGTGATAACTTTTTGTAAATTGCAGTAGAAAAACGCAGTATGTTTAATGTCTTATAACGGAATCGCTCACAATTTAATATTTGTCTGTTATTGTTATTAGTTATAATCAATTCTGTTTTTTTGTACATGTTTATGGGTAATAATTACAATAACTAATAATAAATGCAATGAAATATTTTTATCGAATAATAAGTAGATTTTTTGACGTTCCTACTGGTCTCATTTCATCTGGTTTTATATAAAATGGTGTCATTTAATAAATATCGTCAGTTATTCAGAATTCATAGTTGAAAGTTTTACCTATTGAAAATAAAATTGTTCTTTATTTTTCTAAACAAGTGACTTACTGCTTTTATTGGGAAACATACTGTATTTTTTGTAAAAATATATCTTTACGGATTTATAAACCGTGTGTATTAAATAAAATATCTAAGATTTTGACAGCATCTGATTAATGACATTGATAACAATAAACCTCATTCTGATTTAATATTTAGAACAGTGCAGTTCCCATGTTATTGAGTCTATCCACTGGCAGGATTAAAAAAACAAAAAACATATTTTTTTTCTGTGATTGCGAGGCTTCCTTTACATACTTGAATCGAATTGACGTGATTTTGTGTAACAATTTAATTATATTATTTTAATCCTGAGATATAACTAGGTAAGTACGGCCTTGTATGTATGTATCATTCATACACATATTAATGTCACTTTAATAGTAGAGGTACACAAGTGTTATAATTTTTTTTACACTGGTAATGAATAAATGTAAGTAGTCGTAGTAACAGCTTGTAGCTTTAACTGTTAGTTCTCATTCAAAATTAAAGCTTAGTACGACTTCTAATTGCGAATTCTAGTAGTTAATCTTCAACTTGTTTCGATAACGGCAAATGTATTCTCAACAAATTAGTTTGTTGGTACAGAATTGAATGCGACAACATTAATATACCTACATTTATAGAAGTTGACAGTTAATTGGTAATTTACTTGAACTAATTGTTAATTAGTAACTCAGACTAATTAAAAATTAGGTTATACTACGAAGTGTTTAGTTCGTATTCACATTTAGGTTTACAAAACTACTAATAAAATACTTTAACTACTAAACGATCTAACTATACATTGATACTATTTACAGTTTAATTATAAGAAATTATCGTTGACACAAAAGGAACGTTTGTAAGTGTTTAATATTGCACAAGAGAGAGTTTTTTTGTAAACTTTTTAAAGAAACAGATAATAATAGTCACTTAATAAGTTAGAAAGAGGTATATAGATTTTTCCCTTCATGCCATCCGATAATTCCGCTCACAATAAATAATTTAGGAATATCTCTATGAAATATTAAGTACTTAGATAATAAAATCAACTATCACATTTATCGAACAAAGCTTCTTTATAAATTTTTGTACAACATAGTAATGGACACTAATATTATTTACATCGATTTTAAATAGTGAAATACATAATACTAGATTAGTGAAGATAAAACATCTAATGTCACTAAATAGTTCGTTGATATTGAAAAGTTTCTTTAATATAATTAATCACTATAAAATCGAAAACTTAGTTCGTCGAATGGAAAATCCACTTCACTTTGTTACGAAATCGAATAATTCGGTCTTATTCGATTGGAACAGTCTAGAATCGATTTAAAAATCGAGCATTCGTCTGTCGTAGACGTCTGGCGCGATTGACCGCGCCACCTCATTTCATTTAGATGCGTTCACAACCAGGTTCGTCGCTGCCTCCTCACTCGCACCTATGCTCATAGCCTTCTTCTTAAGAATCCCCAAATCCGTTACATTTTCCAGGAAACTCTTGTGTGCTGAGAGAACTTTGGCACTCTCGACATCCTTCTTCAACTCCTCCATGTCTCGCTTCAGCTTTGCTCGTCTGTTCTGGAACCAGGTGATCACTTGCGCGTTGGAAAGTCCAAGGGAACTGGCGATCTCGTCTCTGTCTGCTGGCGAGAGGTACTTCTGGTAGAGAAACCGCTTCTCCAACTCGAAGATCTGGTGGTTGGTGAAGGCGGTTCGCGATTTTCTTTTCTTCTTCGGCTGTGGCCGTGAGTTGAACAGGTTAAGATGATTCGACTGACCATCTGAAACAAGGATAAGTATATTGTTAGTCTTTGTGGAAAGAAATAATTAATTAAATGACACTTGGATACCCCTCATAAAAGAGACGTTCAAATTAATATAAACCAGAAGTAGAATTGACAGGTTTTAATGTTCATAGAAACTTCAATGTTTCCAGACGGTGCCACCGTCTCTTTTTCTGATTTATTCTTTCATTTAGTTTGAAGGATGTGTTAAGGCAAATTTACTTTTGTATCATCACTATAAATTCTTTTAAGTCCTCAAGAGTAGCAACGCATCTGTGATTAATTTAATATGACTCCGGAGTGGTTAGAGTTGACTATAAATGACGACAAAGTGTAATAGCAGACTCCAAAGCTATTTCTGTCACATAATCGACCAGAACCTGTATTGCTGTATACTTTATCACAGCTAGAAACAAAAACTGGGTCTCTGTGTCTGTCGTTCGTGTCGCAACTCATTAGTAGTCCGAACAAGTCAATAGAACTAATCAAAGCCACATATCCTCTTAACTAGACTTTGATGTCAATCTCGCTCCCATAAAGTTAAGGGTCCCCAAATTAAGTACAGTAAGGTGTATAGATAGCACAAAAAACCAAATTAAAACAGTAACTTTATCTACGGCATACGATGTGCCATATAGATGAAACATTTCCAACTCGTTATCAGACACTAAAACATTATTCCACTCTATGACACTGCAATAAAGCGCCCGCAGCGCTAAAATGTAACTCTTCTGTCATAAAACATACAATAAAACACACCCAGCAATCGTTACATTTTAACGAGCACACAATAATATACGGGTTGTACGTAAAAGCTTTCAGAGTGAAGTAAACAATCAGTAACATTGTAACGAATTTAATTTCTAATATGTAAAAATCTCGTGTCACGGTGTTTGTTATTGAACCCCTGAACGAGACGGCCTGACGGATTTTATTGTTTTTTTTTTGTGTATATACGGTGGAAATAAGACTTAGGCTATTTTTACAAGATAAGTGTAGCAAAAAAAATTTTTTTTGGACAATTTATTTTTTATATTTCTTAATCGCGATTTTCTAATTCATAAGTAGGTATATTTGCCGGGTCAGTTAGTGGGTAATGCGGAATCAAAGCTCTCTTTTCATTGTGTTGGTTTAGTTCCGCTCGTAAAAAACTTAAATTTTCCTTAATTTTTATTATTAAACTTAATTTTTAAATGGTTCAAATAAAGGCAACGGAAATGAAGATACGGAAACAATAGCACTATCTATACATCCGGTCGGTGATGCCCTATTTCTTACATTATCTGCATTATTTCTCTATGCTCTAAAATCGTGTAGTAAATGTAATTGTTTCTTGAAATTAACTTGTAAATGGTTTTCTTTATGGTTTGAGTAAGGTATGTTTCGCAGATGGTTTACGTAAACGGTTTTATCTATATGGTTTTCTTGATAAGGAAAACGTTTAAAGACTAGTGATATGAATACATAATTGCTGTTGCCTTTCTTGTGTTCAACAATTTAAAAAACGTTGTCCATATAAATAAATTAATTCCGAGTTTAATCAGCGTCTAGGCTTAACGGTAAATATTCCCAAAAAGCGCCGATTATACTTAACATAACATTTAATGATATGGCAATATAATATTTTAAACATGTCGATTTAATATACGGACTTATATGGAGTTCATTCTGTGAGATCACTGCTCTGTAAAGGTGCGGTTTACCACAGAGATTAATAAAAACATTCCCTTTTTAAGATCGGTATAGTTAACTTAAGCTGCCTATGCATGTCACCTTATTGGAATTCACTTTACAAGTCAACACACAATTACACGAACATTAGCGGTTAGTGTTGTGCCAAAACCCAAGAGTTTATGGCGTACGATCGCAATAATAAAGAACATTAAGAAAAACGAATTCCATTCGGTCACCGTCACGTCCAATTCAAAGAATTCGAAAATTATAAAAGGGAACAATTTATTTACAAAATATGAATAAAACACCGGCGGCATCAAAACGGCACATCGGCTGTATTAATCATGGCCTAATCGCATCCTTAGCGAATGGGAACCTCAATTAGGACTGTATAAAACACCCAAAGTGCCAAAAAAGAGCTAAGTCAAAGACATCGTTAGTGCGCACAAAAACCATCCAATCAGTCATGGCAATGGTAACTGCGAATGCACCTGTAGGTATTGTGATGGGACCTCTGACACACACTTCTTAGTAGATATCTTGACTAATTCATCATTGAAATCGTCACCATCATCATGAAAATCCACTATTGTTCAAATTGGGATGACCCCATAGGATGATGATGGGGGATCTCCGACACATAGTAGTAAAGACATCATGACTATCTCATATAATTAATATCATCATCATCATCACAAGCCATTATTGTCCCACTGTTGGGTACGGGTCTCCTCAAGATGAATAGAGATTAAAGTCATAGTTGACGGCATTGGTCAAGTGCGAATCGATAGACTTTTTTACAATTTCCTAAACGTGAAGGTTTCGTAGCGATTTTTTCTTTAGCGAAAAGCAACAGATAATTAAATATAAATACGCTCATAATTTTGAAAAAATCGGAAATGGGTGCATATCACTCGGACTTGGACTCTTCACGCGAAAAGGTAAATTCTTGATGGCTATGTATCTCTGCTTAGTGACTAAGATATTAATTACCAGTGATATCCCACAGCTGCGTCGTGGTTAGCTAGTCTTTGTAAACTTGTCTTTCGCAAAGGGAGTTTAAGTGTTCAAATCCCACATTACTATGTATCTACATATTAGGAATTAATTATCACTTGCTTTTCGGTTAAGTAATACTGTGACCAAATCTGCACGTGAGGGATTTAAAGTATGCATAGGTATATGTATAGTCAGTAATATGTGAATTCCGAAAACTCGCACTTAGTCAGCGGTAATTTTTTTGTAAAAAAAAAATTGTAAAAAAAAATGTAATCCTTTCTAAATCCTTTTCATTCTAAAAATAAATGTAGTAGGTAATGTAGTTATGATGTAATTGATCATGCCAAAGTTACAGAAGAATCTCAGAAAGAAAAATGGTAAGCTATAATCGACTACGGTGTCCTATTTCGGGTTTGACTTTACACATTTGAAGACATCTTTTATGAAGAAATCTCAAAGGTTTCTTCACGACAGTTTCATACTCAACAAAAAACATGACAGTGTGAAAATGCCTTTGTGTTACGCTATTCTAATGTATTTAGGACCTAATTTGCAACGAAATCACGCAGTGTGTTTAGCAATTTTTCACGTGAAACAACTGCTTGGACGTTAAATCGTCTTTTGATGAGGTTGTTCAATCTTTGAACAATAAATAATGTTACAATAACACGTCGAAATGTATGTTAGTAGGTATAAAAATATTAAAAAATACAAACGATTGAGTAAAAGGATGAAGAGGAGGCCTTCTTTTGTTTTCAATTGAATCAATCTTTAGAGTTCTGAATAGAAAAAACACACTAGGCCGCCGGCACTGACGACTCCACTGTCTACCGTCCGTCTGTTCATAAATTTGTCCGTCTGTCCTTCCATCTATCCATCTTATGTATCATATACCTACCATATCTTAAACTTGTCTAATTTTTGGTGAGGATGATTATTTAAATTAGTTTTCTAAATCCAATCACAGAGATCACAGAGATTATCAGTTACCAATCACAGATATTATCAATTAAAATTAACACTTTCCTTAAAGTGTAAAAAGGAGATGGATGTTAAATAGCAACCCCCGAGGACTAAGATGTTCGCCTTGTTCGTAAGTATAGCTGGCAACCGTTTATATCCAAACAGTAACGCAAGAATTGTTTCAAGAAGATTACGAGGGTGGCGGTGGTACCTGCCCGGTCGAACTATACTAGTTCGACCACCAGGTAGAAATTCGTATCTTTCTAAAGTACGTACGGTAGACATTCGTGAATACCATGTAGGTGTGCTATAATTTCACTTCGCAGTAATCTTTAGTGCTTGAGTGAAATTGAACTATAAACTAAATCGCATGCTAAGTCCCTTGAACCAACTCGCATTCAAGATATAAAAGTACTTTGGCTCAATAATATGCTAATGCTATCTATGATTTATATTGGCCTATAACTTTTAGCAGTAAGAATTTATTATTGAAAGAAGTAGGTAGGTACATAACGAAAACATAAAATTGATCTGTCTACGAGTAAGCCAAACCCTTAGGAAAATCTTTAAGAGGTCCATGGTTATATAGGTACATTTGATAAAAATGAAAGGTATAGAAAGTAAACTAATGTTTTAGTTGTTCAAAATTAGGCACGCTTTTAGTGATTTTCAACCGTAACACACTAAAATTAAGATCTATGTGTACCTCGCGAATGAAACAAATATAATTGGCAATTAAAACATAATTGTAATGTAAATAAACCATAATATGGTAATTTTGATTACTAAGTTTTATACGGTACATAGGTACGATTTATGATTTAATTAATTTCCTCATTATATTCGTAAGTAAAACTAACGGTTACTGGGTTGCCTCACATAAGTAGGAAGTTGAATATATTTTATATAAGCATATCTAAATCTAGTGATAAGGCAAACTTGATGGTCAGGTCACATTGCCCTCAGACATTTGCAACACAAGGGATGCCGTCAGCGCATTGCCGACTTTGAAGAAGAGATTCGCGTCTTTTTGGAAGAATCCCATGTCATGGTGCTTCGAGAATACCTCATGAGGAATCCGATTCCACATCTTGCACGTAAGTGGCAAACAATACGCAAATCTGAAATATACCTAAATACCTACGTTTGGTATATGAATTAAAAATATCAGTTTATAATACTTATTAGTAGGTACCTACTACTATCTAAGATTCTAAATCTGTAGTCTAGTTCGGATATGTACCTAGACAATGAATTTATTTATTTACGTCACTTAAGAATGTATGTATAAGGAACATGTAAATATTTAAAAAAACACAGAGGAATCTACAATTTTTATGTATAGTTTACCTAATTACAAAAAATCTAATAACGTATGTACCTATTTGATACAAAAGAAATGAATACCTCTTTAGTTATACATGTGTTTCTTAGGAGAATTCAGTTCTGGACATGTCATTAAAATACACGGAACAACAAAAATGTATTTAAGTACCAGTGAAGCTTTTTTCACATTTGTAGCGGCATGAAACACAAAGTCGTTTCGACTGAACGCCTGGTTTCATATCACGGACTATTTGCACCGCATGAGTGTCACGACTTGGCCTGGCCACGAACTTGTCGCGTTTGCGACTAGCGTGGCGTTTTTATCATACATCTATATAAAGGTCAGTAATTATGAAGCTACTCTCACTGAAACCGCTGGTCTGGGCATACAGAGTTGTAAATATCAAGGGAACGTAACTTCATAAATATTCAGACAAATAATATTTCCGATACACGCGAGGTCTTTTATGGTCAAGAATAAAGAAAAATGGGCAAAGATTTTATAGCGAAATAGGCCTAAAACGAATGTACGAGGAGGCCATGGTATCTGGTCTTCTACTGTTGACAGCAACACAACAGGTAACGCAACCGTTATATTATTATCCACGCAATAACGAGTAACTTTTCAAAGCGCCACATTCTAATTGAAATTGTCGCTGTGGCTATTAGACTTCGTGGTATAGAGGATACTGGGAACATATGCGTCGCTTGTCGCGATGCATGAAGTCGTGGCCAAACTCCTACCAACGGACAGACAAACTGCGACGCCACATAATGGCCCGTGACACTGTTTGTGTTTTTGCTTCTTAATTAGGGATAAGTATCCGGTTAAGTTTTTTGTATTTGTTTCAGTAAATATTATGATAAGCGGACAGTCTTTGATGTTTGTGATCAGATTAGTTAAACTGTTATGGGCGATGTGGTTTGCATTTAGATTTTGAGTGATACAAATTGTGGCACAGATGCATAATGAATACAATGTAGTACAAATAAACTGTATTGTACATCAGAAAAATAAAAACGAAGAAGTAAAAGATATATAGGTACGTTTTGAATATCTGAATACAAAAAGGGCTTAATTCATCTTAAAGTAAGGGTAAAAGTAGATAGTGGACTCTTTATACATTTTTGTTGTACATATCATTTTTTAACAGATCTTAGAGGAGTAACTTGATTATGAAAATTAGTTTGACACCTCTGTAATTTCTTTTGATTCAAGTCATACTGAAATGTTCATAGACGACGATGAATACTTACTACCAGGTAGCTCATCTGTCTTATCGCTAGGTTTATTAATATAAAAAGTACCTACCTATTTCCCTATCCTAATTATCTAGGTACCCCAGCGCTTTGGACATTTCATATTTAAAAAAAAAACCGTATGTAAAATAATAAATATAAACGACGTAAGAACACATAATATAATATTTTTTTCTATAGCAGAGGTTCGGGTCAAGCCAAAATAAAGCAGCGTTAACAAGTAAATTGATTCACCTTCGTAGTGACTAACCGAAACTTCTAGAAAGGGACTGTAATCTGTATCACGTAGCTAAACGAGAACAAGTGAAGCAAACCTAAACGCATCTTTACAAACCGTGATTCATGAACAAAAGACGGAGACAGCTCCTTAACGAGAACAAATTGAATATCCTGCTATAGACGGACACCTTGTTACGCGTGTCCGATGCAGACCCCATACAAAACGTCCAAAGCAGAGTTCTTCAAAGTTTTAGAATACCCTTTTTTATATTTAAACCTTGCATTAAGAGAGACGGGCAACGGGTAAGTATTCACTATCGTTCTTGGACATTAGCAATTCCAGATGGGGTACCAATGCGTCGCTTTGAAGGAGAGCTCTTTTTGCATCTTTTTTGAAGAATCCATTTAATTTTCAGAAACTCCTTTCAGGCTAAAATTCTGGTGACCCCCTAGGACCATAAAGACAAAACTCTCTACAAATTAAGTTCGAGGTTTATTTTATTAGCGATGTTTTGACTTGTTTGTGATGAAAATAAAACAAGAATCCTAAATTAGTTAGATAAACTCTTAAATTATTAGTCCCATTCTCTTCAATAGTAGGAATTAAAAGTAAAAAAAGGTTTCAATGAGAAAATACTTTGATTATTAGCATCAAAAAAATAGCACAAAGATTTGATTTTAATAACAGGCCCATCCTTCTCACTAAATTTTTGTTTTTATTAAAAGATGTTGAAATTTGATTTATTCCTTTAGCCAGAACCCTAAAACCTTACGCTTAAGTTCTACAGTTTGAAAACCACTGGTCTAAAGGATCCCAACCTATTGGCATTTAGCGAAAAAAGCGTATCGAAGCGTCTATGTGTGAGCGATTGATTTTCTAAATCTTGATTGATTGTGGAGTACGACTTTGGTTTCGAACGAATTCAAACTTATTTAAAGGAATCAAACCCAGAAGAGTGATGGTTAGTGCAATCTTTTACAATGAAGCATAATTATTCGATATATGTATAAAAGTAACATCATACAATTGTCTGGTGGTAGAACTGATGTAGTTCGACATTTAATTGTATTTCGGTTTGGAGAGGAGTAGTTGCCGGCTACACTTAAACACGAACATTTCAGTCTTTAAGGGTAACACATCACAGATGTGATATGATGTGATGTGATATGTGACGATCACTAGTACCCGTGGGCGGTAGGGACCGCTTACCATTAGGTGGACTGCAAGCTCGTTTGCTACCTTAAGAGGATAAATTAAAAAACACAAATCCGTATGCGACATTTACTATTTTTTATACAATTACTAAATCTGACAAACCCGTTATAGCTGTCAGGTAGTTCAAGAAGTCACCATCGTTGCTATGCTCACTAGAAAAAAGGGTACCTATGCTAAGAAAAACGATATTTAATTCAATGATAAAACGTTGCATTAAGAAAAAACAATAAGTGTCTTCAAAAATTTAAATTTGAACGACCGTATTTATTCGCTAATATAGATCTATGCAAAAATATTATACACGATCATTTTTAATGAGTTACCTTTCTGTATGGAGAAAGAGGTTGTTTCCCTGTTAAGGATATGAAGGCTACAACTTACATCGATGTTACATACATACATATCTTCACGCCAAATCCCTAACGGGGTAGGCAGAGAGTATCGAGTGCCAAATGGCACGGTT
>DWNR01001388.1:0-15266 GCA_018250455.1 Polygonus leo
AAATGCCTATGTATGTTTACATGGTACATATACCAAAATAATATTTTTTGCAATTTTTTTCTGTCTGTCTGTTTGTTCCGGCTAATCTCTAGAACGGCTATACCGATTTTGGCGGGACACTCACTGGCAGATAGCTGATGAAATGAGGAGTAACTTAGGCTACTTTTATTTCAGAACTATATAATATAATATGGACGCGATCCCAACTGCACGCTGGCGGAGTCGCGAGCACAGCTAGTTAAAAATACTATACAAAATTAAAAATACATGAGGATTAAGCGACTGGCCACTTGGTTAAGACGTTGGTTACTGATATGATATACGATGTTTATATTGAATAAACTTAGATAAATTGAAAAATAAATTACACTTAAGTAAATCTATATATTAATGCATGAAGCAAAAACTTTTTAGGTATAATGCGCGGGTGAAGGAGTATGAAATTTGATAGGATCAAAATTTATAAGGAGAAGTGTAGAAAGCATATTAGCTTTATTAATATTACTATAAAACCATTATTTTAATAAAGAATTCATTACACACACTATCATACGTTTGACACACATACATATATTTATGCGTAAAGTCTGTTGTCAACCTGACAGAAGGTTATTATCTGTCACTCAATGTCAATAATAATAAATTAATCATTGCCATACGCATGTTTTGTTTATTAAAATATGTATAAAAAAAATAAATCAGACTGCATTTTATGTATTTGTTTTTATTATGCTCGAAATTCGAGCACAAGGCGACCTCTGATTTACATAAAAACTACACGGTCCCTGTGACATCAGCTAAAAGCGGCTTTTAATCTGTTTTTGGTTGCCTTGTCTATGTCACTTTTTTCTCGGCCTTGGATTCCGTTCTTTTAGTAATACCATTTTCATTCTAATGCAAAAACACAAGGCAATTTCAGTATTTAATGATTTTTACAAACTAACATCTATTTTATTTACTTAGCAGGAATAGGTTAATTCTAAATAATATGACATATTCATATACGATAGATAATAAGTAGTATGAATTATATAGCCATAGACATGTTACTAATACTCGAAAAGTGAGTGTTTGAACGTGTCCCAATTAAGACAAACGCGCAAAAAGTGTAACGCTTTTTATTTCAAAATAATATTTAAAGCAAAGATAGGTAAATGCAGAATGGAATTACTTACCATTCGTGAATTTGTAAGAATATTAGCTATATTTAAAAGAGATACTTGACAGTTGGTAGAACACGTTTAGTTCTGATACATTATTATGTATCAGATATTTCTGATACACAATATCTTGACACAATGTGCGCCAAAAATATCTGTTAAGTAGTCTTACCCTAATTTTATAACACAAAAGATTATCTTTTCATCGAAGCTCAGCATTTTTGAACTACCGCTTGAGTTTAAAAAGATTTTACGTTTTACACGACATCTTGGCTTTTCGCCGCTATCTTCACTGTAGGGCTCTTGGTATCAAGATGCGCCATGTGTATTTTTATCTATCTCTATCTAATATATAAAATTCTCGTGTCACAATGTTTGTCTTCGTACTCCTCCGAAACAGCTTTACCAATTTTAACCAAATTTTGCATGCATATTCAGTAGGTCTGAGAATCGGCTAATATCTATTTTTCATACCCCTAAGTGATAAGGGTTGTCCACCCCTAAAATTTATTTTTTATTTTTTGGACAAATTTAATTTTTTTTATTTTTTTATAATGTGGCATTATAAAATATATACGACCCTAAATTTTCACCCTTCTAGCATCAACCCCCTTTTTATAATTATTTTTTATGGCAGAACAACGTTTGCTGGGTCAGCTAGTAATCTCTAGAAACTTTCTGATCTTATGTAACGCTCACCAGTTCTCGGTCAGGTTCATGAATTACGTCACATGTTAATGACATTGCAATCCTTATATAACTGTCTGTTGTCTGCGTATCAACAACATTTGTAAACATTGGCGTGACCGAAGAAAATATAGTGTATGTTTATTGAAAAATATTAGCTGAGTCAATGATGTATGGTGAAGTAGGGTATAACGTTTTTTTGTAGCAGTCACACACACACACATCTTCACGCCAAATCCCTGACGGGGTAGGCAGAGTGTATCGAGTGTCAAATGGCACGGTTGTGCCATACTTGCCTAGCTTCTTCCACTTTCATAACTCTCCTTATACGAACACGCCGATTTCGGAGACTCTTGACACCTCCTTCAGACAGCACACGATCAATTTGATCGTGAAATGTCAGTGTGGATCTCCCTCGGTATCTACATCCTTCTACCATTGTATATCTGTTTAAACAATAATATTTACAATATTTACACAATATTTACGTAATCTTAATATATAAAAATCCCGAGTAACTATGTTCGCCTTACCTTAATCTCCAAAACAACTTTGTTGATCATAATAAAATGTCCATATTCACATATGTGCATAGTTAGTACAACTTAAAAGTAGGATGGTATTTATGTTTTTGTTATTGCAAATTTAAAGTTTTTGCCAATACGTCTGCCAGGTCAACTAGTGAACAATAGATCGTAATGTACTCGTACAATAAAAAAAAACAAATAAATATCTTTTTATAATAAACAAAACGTAAAATTAATCTAAAAATATATTTTTTTCTTTTTTAAATATCGTTTGACATTCTATTATTTTTATTATTTTAATTACATTTTGACATATAATTGTAATATTTGTGATTATTCTTTTGTAATAACATTCTATTTTGCGACACCTTTATGAGGTAGAACACAGTACTAAAATGTTTATAACATCTATATGTAATACCATAATTTACTGTGATACTGTGTTCATGCAAAAATAAACTATTTGATTTGATTTTTATATTTTCTTTCGTCATAGTTCTTTGCCCTATTTTATTAATAAACATCATGATGAATTATTTCGACAAGCAAAATTAACGGTCCAAAAAATATGAGAAAATCCTTGAGATATCTTTAACGCTTTATAAAACATTTTAATTTTTTTAGAACTCGGCCGTCACCCAGAAGCTTTAGTGGTTGCTGAGAGAGGTCGCTGTCGCTCATTAGATGGTGTTGTAGATAAACAAACAGGACCTCTTAGTCAAGCTAACTTGGAACTGCATACAGCACAGAGGCAAGCATTTTTCCTGCATTTTATATTCAATAACGATAAACTCTGTGTAATTGTTCTTACATTCTTTATATTTAGTCATACTCTGTGTAATATATCGGTGTGTGTTGTTACTGTTACCTACTGTTTTGCATAATATAATTACGAGCTAAGATTCAGTGCGGTTTACACAAGACTTGAACAAATTGAAATGAGATCCATTTTCGCAGAAATCTGTCTGAAGATACTGGAAAGGAGCGTCCTGAGCAATGGACGCCGTCAACGGTCGATCAAATATTCGAAGTGGTCAACAAACAAAAAGCCCCTGTATTATATTACAGTCTTGCTGCCGGCAGATTATACGCTTGGTTACTCCAGCCTCACAAAGGTACATTTTTAGCTTTTTTCTTATATAGGTAAAAGGTGAAAAGTGTGACTCCTACGTTGTCTTATTGCCAGGAATAATATGATATTGCTATAACTTTTTAATACAAACAAATGCAATGAAGTACGCAGAACACACTATGAATTGGCACTATTTACTAACATATTTCAAATATTATAAAACAATTTCAATTGTTTTCTATTTCTTGGGTTGCCCTAAGAAGATGTACTCCTGACACCTATTCAGTTACTTTTGTTTAGTTTATTCATTTATAATTTTCTCATTTCCTTTTAGGCATCTTACGATTCCACCAAGTGTCTCTAGTCGACCAAACTGAGGATGGCGATAATAGCTTGCCAGATATCAGCCCCGAAGATCTTCAGCCTAATAACAGTAAGTTTCTCCTTGCAATTAAATCCTTCGTATTTTGATTAACAATTGTTAATTTTAATTACTTTTGCAATAAACAGGAAACCTTGAAATATTCCAATGCTAAGAAATAATTTAACTTTTAGGTCCTGGGAAATTGGAACGTTGCATTAGCGAATGGTCCTCTTGGATTAAGACTGCTCAAGGCCGAAACGAGGCAGAAGATCAATGGGAACCCGATGAAAGACCAAGCACAGGTCTTGCTAGAATGGTAAATAGTTTTACAAGCTCTTTGTAGACATATTTTGATTGTAGTTTTAATGAAGTATTCGGAAAGATACCAAAGATATCAACATTTTAAAAATTATTATATAACAGTACAAGATTTGTCACATTCAGGTGAAAAACACGTGTAAAACACACTTTTTTGCATAATTATCCATCTTAATATGTCAATTAAAAACCTAATGTAATTTGGATTGTATTAGCACTGAGACTTTGATAGTGCATGAAATAGCTTATTTTAACATATTGTACAACAACGACACTTTATTTCAGGTCACACGTAATCATCTTCTTAATTCATCCAACTATTCATTGAGCTCGTTATTCAGTGTTGGTTCAGTCGGTGGATCCGTGGCGGGATCAGTTGCAAGCTTGCAAGGCTCTACAAGGTAACAAGATGTATACTTTTATATTCTATCTATCAATTATGCCTCTTGAAGTCCCTTTTTGGACGTCCTCATCTTACTATTCTTGTTATTTTTCAATGTCTCAGCCGAAAATCAAATGATTATTATTTTAAAATTGCTGTACGCGTACTATTCTCAATTGATGTTACTCAAATCACTATATCCCCTAAAACTTGATGTCAAATCGAATTTACAATTTCTTTTTTAACCAATCACAAATCTTAATACAGATCGAGTGCCCACGGTCCTAGGAAGAAGCAGCCCTCATGGCAAGGCCCACCGTGCCTCAACGCTTTGTATCAAATGCTACTTGCGCCATTCGAAGATCTGCTACCCGCTTCTTGCAACAATACTCATGGTATGTTATTTTGAATTATCGATAATCCCCAAGAACAAATTAAATGTATAAACCGTAACGATACAACTAACCGCAAGAATTCGAAGCAAAGAGAAAATATTGAATATTATTATAATAGCGTACATAATAATGGTTCTAAAGTGATACATACTTTTAAAAAAATGTACGTGTTTTATTATTTTTTGAAAGAAGTAATTTATTAAGTCATAGTGCTAAAAGACTGAACATCATTGTATCGGGTAATTAGAGTATAATATAATTAATAAATAAAGATTCTCAATGTTAGCACTTTAATACCAAACTACAATAATAATAACAAAAATATTGTATCCACAGCGTCACACGGTCGTCGCGGTTGCGGTGGTCGTCGCGAAGTAGTGGTGGTGGTGGAGGGCGCGCTGTACGCGTGTCCGTGGGGCGCGCTGCGCGGCGCGGCGGACGCGGAGCCGCTGTGCGAGCGGTACGCGCTGCTCGCCGCGCCCGCCGTGCGCCCGCTGCGGCACCGCCCGCGCGCCAGGCCGCATGAACACGGTACGTTATATACACCTTATCTTTACTATGTGCGTAATAAAGATAAGGTAAGGTAAGGTAACACACATTATTATCAATAATACGAGCACAGATACACCCAGCCCTTATTACAAACTTTGTATACGGTATGCAAAGATACCCACAGTAAGTTATTCGAAGGTCTCTTTAAATCTCTTCCAAAGGAGCTTCTCGATCTTCAGAGTCAAAGCTATATATTTCGTCATTAAAGAATGCATCAATAGGTCGATCTCGCACCGCACCTATGGAGTATCTAACTTACAGTAGATCTGACTCACCGTTAAGGACTTTCCTGCAATTGTATGCATGATACTCATTTTACGGTTCGTCAATGTAGACTAGCCCAATTTGGTTGGTAATATCCTACACGTTAGGAAAAACACTTTAAAGTACTCGGTTGTGACGGTTGCGGTGGTTGACGTGAAGTAGTGGTGGTGGCGCATGAACACGGTATGTTAAATACACTACACACGTAGTGTATAAAGACTGTCTACAAAGTGCGTACTCGTAAATCTGGAGATTATTTACTCACGGCTGACAACCACGTTACGCACCGCATCAAGTCTCTTCATTAGTCCTATCGGCTCTGTGTCTTCAGACTCTAAACCTATTTTCGTTCCAACTTGCAAACCAACAGCACCACCTCACACCACACCAATGAATTTACCGTCGCGCGGCGGATATGATGCACCGTTGTGGACTTGCCTGCACTTCTATAGAGGATACTCTTCTTCGTAGTGCGTCATTGTGGACTAATCCAAATCTATTGGTTATATCACGCGCGGAAGGAAAAAGCACTTAAATACACTCGGTCGCCACGATTACGGTGGGCGTAGTAATGGTGATGGTGAAGAACTACTAACTTAAACGCGGGTCTGGGGATGTGCTGTAACACTAGACCACACATACACTTACATGTATATACTTCGAATACGATAGAAGTCTTGTATTCACGTAATTCTGCAAATTATTCACGCACGGATCGGTACGTACAGTTACGCTGCGCAATTACTCTTTAAGTGAAATGTCGAGACTCGTTACTGACTCCGACCGATCCACAGCGGACTTGGCGCTTTGCTATAAACTGCTTGCGTTTCCTGCGGATGACACTCTTTCTCTAGTGTGTCATTGCATCTGTAATATCAGGCACTGCCACCATCATCGGAATAATACTTAACTGGTTCTATCCTCACAGGTAATAACGCTACCGCAGGTGGCGCAGAGAGCGGCATGCGATGCGTTGTGGTGGGCGGCGCGCGCGTGGGCGGCACGCGCTGGCCGCCCGCGCACGCGCAGCTCAAGGAGGCCGAGCTCGTCGCCGACATGCTGCGCGTCACGCCGCTCACTGACTACCAGGTGAGAGCGCTATGTGAAGCAGTGTGGAGTTTACTGGGTTTTACGACTATAGCGTGTATATACCTAACAATGAATAAAAACTTATAAATTTAGATAATTAGATATGTTTTAATATTGCAAACAAAAATGGATTATTATGAGATTTCTATTTAAAAGGAAAAATAAGGTGCACTAAAATGTTATTCCAGTGTTAATGATTTCTCTTTAGAGAATACCATCATAACTTTTCCGGTCTTTAAGTCTATTAAACGATAAATTTGTTCTACAGGCTTCCAAAGAGGCAGTTCTCGCTCAGCTGCCACAAGCGGAATGTATACACTTTGCAACTCACGTTTGCTGGAAGACACCTGGCATCGTGCTAAGTCCCGGCGAAGTGGTAAGGAAATAATATGACAAAACATACAGTACTTATAATAACTCACGTATTAATATTTAAAATTCAACAGCTTGAATTAAGTTTAATAAATAATAACATGTTTTTCATTCAGGTTGATTCTCAAGCAAAACGTCTTCTAAACACAAGTGTTGGGATTGACGCCGCTGATACGTCTACCGAAAATGAAGAAGAAAGTGCGTATTGATCGTAAAATTACAACCTATCCTACATATTGTTATCAAAAGCTGTAATATAATAAACACTTTCGTTCCATTTATTTAGATGCCGAACTGACTCACAGTAACGAAGAACTACCGCCTACATCCGAGTTCATGCTTACTGCTGCGGAAATCATGAACTTGAAAATTACAGCACGACTGGTTAGTTCTCAATTACTTCTTTTAAATAATATCAGTCTTGAATGTTACTTTTTCTCTATATATTTTATTTTATCTCGCTCTTCTCACTCCCTCTGTCTCTATCTAAATATCTATCTCTCTAACTACAAATTCTTCCCCTTTCTCTTCCTTCTTCCCTTTCTCTTTTATTTAGTCTTTCCCTCTCTCTCTCTTTTCTTTTCTATTGCGTTTTCATTCCCCTCTGGTTTTATTTGTTTGTCCCTTAAGATAACATATACTGAATCATGGTTTTATTAAATATTTGTCGTCATACAGGTGGTGATATCGTGCGCGCCATCCAGCGCCGTGCTCCAAGACTCTGAAGACGCTGGAGCCGTGACAGTGGCCGGTGAAGGCGTGTCTCGGCTTTGCCGTGCATTACTCGCCGCGGGAGCTCAGTCTATACTGGTGACGCTGTGGCCGGCGCCGCAGGACACCGCTACGAAGATACTGTACCGAGCTCTGTATTCTGCGTTGCTGCAAGGAAGCAGGGTTGCGAAGTATGTTAGACATATAATTCTCGAGAAATAGACGAGTGATTGTGATATAGTTGCACGCCAATTGATAAAGCCTGGTGTCATCAGGTTTCTACAGACGTTCATAACTGAAAGTGAACACTTACCATCAATGAAGTGAATTGCATTGCATTCTACATTGTAAAGAAAGAAGTTGAATTGGAAGAGTTGATAGATATGACAATGTTAACGTCAAAGATGCTTTTAACTGTAGTTAAGTTGAAAGTCCGATAACAGTAACGTCCCAATTCAATTAACTTGAAAGTGCTTTTACACTAGCACACATATCACACTACCACACTACACATTTCAAAACATCGTATTCAGTTTCCAATTACGCACATTTTAGGTTCAACATTGCCTTTGCCTTCACGCGCGGATCTGGCAGGAACCAGGCTAACCGACGGTACCACTAGTTGTTTAACATGAATATTGTTGTTTTAGAGCGCTCGGCGACGCGATGCAGACGGTGCGGCACACGAAGCACTTCTCGCACCCGGCGCACTGGGCGGGGCTGGCGCTGCTGGGCGCCAACGTGCGGCTCAGCAACAAGGTCGCGCTCATGGGGCAGGCGCTCTGCGACCTGCTCGCCGCGCCTGACAAGTGCCGGTAGTGTATTTTTTTCCTTTAACCTGCGCAAAATACTTGACCTAACTGGAAGGTCATCCGGTTAGGTCAAATATTTTGCGTTGCATGATGTTTTCTTTAATATTTTTTTTATTAAAATCATCTCTTTAAATACAAAAAGATGTCACAAAGGCAAAACATATTGCCTTATCCCTATTGCCTACATGCTTTGTCATTCAACCTTGTACAATTAGAGAATTTATTGATGCACAAATATTTTTTATAAATCTTTTCCTGTAATTTGACGTCAGGCATTGAACGTTAAATTACAAGGTTTCTTGACTTTTTCTATGGCTGTAAGTCATAAATTTGTGCAAATTTATGACTTACAGCTTGCATACACGTTGAAAATTTTGCAAAGGCTAAACCAGCTAAAGGCAACGTGGCAGTTGACCTGAAACTTAGTAGAGTACTTATTCGCTACTCATGTAATCCATATATAAAAGAAAATACTATGTATCTTTTCATTTCCAGGGATGCCCTACGAGTTTGCCTACACTTGGTAGAGAAATCTCTACAGAGAATAGTGAGAGGGCAAAAGAATGCAATGTACACAACGCAGAAGAGCATTGAGAACAAGGCTGGCACCGCCACTGGCTGGCGGGAACTCCTCATGAGTGTTGGATTTAGGTAATACAAATAAACTAATACAAAAAATATGTATTACGAATTAACTGAAAGAGGAATAATTTATTATACATGTTCACATAATATATTTGTTTTCTAATATTCTCTTTCATACTTTTTAACCACAATAATGATTAATTGACACAATTATATTTTTAGATTTGAACCGGCAGCAAACGGAATACCTTCCAGCGTTTTCTTCCCTCAAAGCGATCCAGAGGAAAGACTGACACAATGTTCAGCAAGTCTACAAGCACTATTAGGTACGATAGCTCTGTGCACCACTATAAGTTATTGTTTCCACTTCCGTTTTGTATTTATATATAGAGTAAACATCTTTCCAATAGAGACAAGTCTACCTCAGTCTCGTACAAAATGTTATTTAGTAGTTCTTGCTTTCGCGTTTTTATCGGAGTCGTTTTATTCAGGTCTAACACCAACAACACTACAAGCGCTATCGAAGCTGATCTCCAACGGCGACGTGGCGGACGACATCATCGGCGTGGTGCGCGCCGTCATCTCGCAGTTCTCCGTCAAGAACTCCGAGAGCGACACTATCGAAGTCGCTGTTAATGTTCGGTAAGTTCACACCAAATTCTGGTCTTTATAAGAGAAGGTGGAGAATGAGAATTTAGACTAGTCTATGAACTATTGGTCAAATACAAACTGAAAAACTGTTTCTTAAAAAAATACTTTAGTATATTTTCTGTCCATTTCCCCTCTTGATAAATGCTGCTTGAGATTTGGATTTCAAACATCCATGCAAAAGTCAGAATTCTAACCACTAGGTTATAACGATCGACCAATTTCTATGGTCCTTCCTGAAATTTCTGCTGTCAATCCTAACAAGACATTATCAGTATTTTTTATAGATTTATAAATAAGGCAACGACTTTTAGTAATATTGATCCACTACTTTGCACGTAGATTATGGCGTGTCAACGGTTGCCACGAGCTGCTGGCATCACTGGGCTTCGACCTCGCGGAAGTCGGGCAGGACGAGGTCACGCTGCGCACCGGCAAGGCGGCCAACCGACGACACATACAGTTCGTGCTGCAGGCTTTGCTAGCTCTCTTTGGTAAGTGCACCTGGACTCTCTTCTTAGTCATCGTTATTATCATCATGTTTCTATTCTTTTTCTACTATTAGTTCTTCTTTTCCTTCCGACCCTGGTAGCTTTCTGTAATTCTATAAATAAAGTTTATTTATGAGACCATAAAAAATAAAAGATCTATTAATTATTGATCTATAGTAATTTCGTCTGGTAGATCTATGTATTATATACCTTTATATACCTTTCAAAGTTGCCATTGCGTCGCCAACTCTAAAAGGCATATTTTTGTCTCGTTTCTAAAAACTCCCTTCATGAAATTAAGGAGTAAAGCTTTAATTTATCAAGATTACATAATTATGTCAAAATGAAATTGCTCAATAAAATTTACCGATAATGTTGATTGCATTGCTTAATTGTTGATATTATTAAATTTATTTGCTCATCAGATACCCAAGAAGCACCGCGCAGTCTCAGCTTAGAATCTAGTTCCAGCGTAGAATCGCTCGCATCTATAGACGATGGAGACTTGGAACCTCATTCAGATGGCGAACCTCCACCGAGGCAACACCGACGTAAGTAACAAAACCGATCATTAAAATGGTTTCAAGGTGCAATTTAAAGCTGAAATCATTGTAATCTGTTCCAGAACAACGATAACGCTATATTAAATACTTTATTACTATCTTACTTTTCAGAAGAAAGCGTTTCATCGGTACCTCCGCCTCCCCTGCCGCTGGGATCTTGTGGAGGAGCATTCACGATGTACGTCCGCGGATCCACTTCTAATACCGAAGTGGGTCGAGGTGAGCCCGACGGCAGGACTGCGCCTCCCCCCGCGCCACCTCCTCCCAGGTACCGCGGAGAGAGCGACGCGGCCTTCACTCCCTCCCCTCCAGCCGCTCCACCTCCTTCTACCGCCCCGCCTCGGGACGTCTCCTTAGCCCTTGCTCATCAAACAAAGATCAGGACATTGTACACAAGACGACCGCCATCCACTGACGACTCCGATTGGGAAAGCTCTGGACACGACACGGTATTAAGACGACGCCCAGAGCATTCGCATACGAGGTACTTAGATGCATTCTACGATCTCGCTGCCGCGCAACCGAGGCGAACTGAGGAAGAGAAGTCCGATCAAACAATAAATCAACCATCAACTTCGAAGAGAGTTCCGAGACCCAAAATGGGTACCAGCAGCAGAGACTCGATGGCGCAAGTGCGCCATATGAGTGGAGAATTGACTCCCACAATATCTGAAGTGTACCACGAAAGAAACATTGGATTAGGTCTCGCTCCTCCATTAGCTGAATTGCTTTTGGCAGAGGAATCAAAAACAGAGATGAGAGCGGCGAGTTCTAGCGAGAATTTGCTTCTACAGAATTTGGAGAAATTAGGTTTGTTGGGCGATACCAGTGAGTCAGATGAGCGCTGGTGTGGCAACAATGCATCTAGACCCTGGCTCTCAGCTCCACCTCTGGAAACTGATGTGCAAGGATCGGATTTGACTACAGCTGAAATTATTGAACGGCAAACAAAATTCAAGAAAGATGCAGAACCAAAAAGGAAGGAAGAGAACGTATACGAATTGAAGCCTAAAGAAGAGACTCCCGGACCCAGCGGAATAGAGAAGCGGTCGGTTTCACCTTTTTCTGAATTATCTCGTAGGGACGAAGGAGATGGGAGGAGCATAGCTGATTCCCACTCGTCTTATAAAGCGTTAGTACTGAATCCAAGGACGCCATATCTTCCTGAAGAGGGAGAGCCGAGTATGAGCGCTAAAGCTGAAGGTGGGAAGACCCACCCCAGACCACGCAGACCCCCTGTACCCAGAACGAGACCTGCTTACACTACACTTGACTTTCCACCGAGCAAACAATTATAGTTTTTATATTTCGTTATTTATATTGTATAGCAGAAATAAACTATTTTGATTTAAGTCACATATTATACATAAAATTAAAAGTTGTATAAAAAATAAAGCGACTTATGTTCTTAATGCAAATGGCTATGAAATATTTTATATTATTTACGACTAGAACATAAAACTTATGTTTTCTATATAGCCGGCCATTGTTTTATTTCTTATAGTTATAATGACATGTAATATAACACATTTTTACGATAATGCGTTGTGTATGTTGTAATTATTGTGGTATATGTCTTATTTATTTTATCCTAAATGTAATTTAATTGTGTTTTAGTTAAGTATTTGCAAGTATTTTATTTTATCCATACTACTGTCTTGCCAATTTGTATAATAATTTGTCATATAAAAAATTATAAGTGAAATACAGAAGTTAAAAACTACTTGGTACGTATTATTTCAAGTCCGGTAAGTTGCAGTTCCAACTTTCAAGCATTACGTAATATTGAATACCTTTGCACATAGTGACCTTGTCAATTAAATGTATGTCTTGCAAAAAACGACTAGGTTAATTATGTTCAAATTTATTTTCACTTGTTTTATAAACGTAAGTGCAATTCCGAGGTTAATGAAGCATTTCAATCGATTTTACTGTATCCTTGTTGTCATTAGATTCAATATAAAACTCACCGTTATTGTTATACTAATAATAATATCGGCTTCGCGAACTGTAAGTCTATGAATTAGGAGAAGTAAATTACTTCAAATGATAAGGAAGGTAGTCGTGTCAATAAAGAAGATTGAAGATAGCATTTAATATTACCTCAATTTCAAAAATAATGAAATTTAAGAAAACGGTTCAACTGACCGTGGTTTAACTCGTTTTCTGTATAGTTAAACCATTAGCGATTTATCTTAAGGAGTTCATCAAAAATCAAAATAAATCATAAATTGATATCAAATTAAACACCTAACTTATATAGTAGAATGCAAACATTTGTACCCACTCAAAAATAATTTTGTAGTTGTAAATGCTTGAAACTATTCGATTACTTATAGATGTATATGGGCGATAATAGATAAATGTTATATAGAGAGCATTATTATTTGTTTCAAAAACACAGATATAAAACATTTAGATAGAAGTTTTTGTCGAGTTTTGGTGGTTTGAGCAGCTACTCAAATTTACGCATGATCCAGAACATTAGCATGTGGTATAGTTTTTATTGCCTCAATAAACAGTAATACATACATAGTAACTACAAATTTTTTGTTTCATTATTTAATAACTGTTCATTTAGCACCCGGTTTCTATTAATTTAAAGCAATTAAATTTTACTAGCTCTTTCTACGAATGTACGTACGATCACAAGCGTACTAGGAATAGGAGATTTTCTCAAATGCGCCTTTCGTTTTTCTATATCATCTAAAGGAAACAAATTATGCAAGTTACGAAGGTACGACTATAAAACAATTATATCCTGACAAATTTATGATTCATACAATAAACTTTTTATCATATAACTTTTTATGCCAGCAATGTCAAGTTTACTTCGTTAAGCATCATATTAAATCGCATAAAATGTTATCGCGCGCCCACGCAGTACGAGAAACTTTTATGGTAAAAATGAGGCTGTTGTTTGCACTTATAAAATAAATTCAATTCAATTACCACTACCGCAAGCAAAGTGCACTTTAGATTACATATCAAATACAATCAATTAGTGACAAATAGCAATATGTTATCTATTCTCACACATCTCGTTAAGAAAAAATACAAGTCAATCGGGCCTTGAGTAAATAGTAATGTATATAAGCGTAGGTAGGTACGTTATGTCCAACAAAAAGGTTTTTAGGTATGCGGAAATCGTATCGGAACAAAAAAATGTAGCACTGCACTCATTGAACAAATAAAAGATATATACTTAAGCCGTTGAACTTTACTCGATCGTATGGATTCAGCAAAATGCGAATGTGGACAAGGACACCAGAGAAGCGATTTGTTGGTTTTCTTAGTGAGATAAAGCAAATTTTACATACTTACGTCAAAATTCGTCAAAATTCGTTCGTCAAAATGTGAATAAATTTGGAAAATTTAATCACATTTTGACAACCTTATAAGGAACTGGCACACAGCTTATACTTACACAGTATTTTTTACGACACATGTGAACAATTTACATTTTTAGGTAGGTGTAAAGCCAACGAAGTAGTAAATATAACATTTAAGAGTAGTTGTACTACTAGGTAATAACCAATACAATTTCTGCGTTCGTAGCAGTATTATAAATCTAATTATATAATAAACATATTGTATATTGAACATTATAAATTACTGTAATAGAATAGAAGGGCCAAATTAAAATAAGTACGTGTACTTACGCATTAACATAGACGTGGTTCATACACCCGGACACACTACATAGTTTTCAAGCAAAGGTACTCAATGACTGTCATATTTCTTGAATAAACGGTAGGATACACCTGTAAGTGGCTTAAATTTAGCAAATAATACATTTTATATGTTACGCTTAATTAATTAGCTCCGCTCTACTGTTTTATAACTTTGTAATCCAGTGCATTACCTAAAATAATTAATATTGCGACTTGAAAAAAATTCTTCGATACAGTTTATTTCTGTGAGTACTTGTAAATTACGAAAGAAAATTATTTTGTGTTGAAAATCCGTTGTATTTTGTATGATTAATTGAAAACATAGGTATCGAAAAGTTCAATATCTACATAAATATTTGACAGATTACTTACATACTGGAAACAACGTATTTTTATATGAAAATATCACCTTAGTACAAACGACACATTCATTCAACAAAGCTGCATTGTAATACAAAAACAACGATATATGTATCACTAGCTTTCCGCCCGCGGCTTCGCCCGCGTGGAATTCGATTATATAGCGCGACATGGGAAGGAGTAGCCTATAGTCTTTCCCAAGGTCTAGACTATTTGTCAAAATTGGTTAAGTGGTTTAGG
>DWNR01001389.1:0-15264 GCA_018250455.1 Polygonus leo
TTTGGCCGTACCCTCCTCGGGGGCAACGCCGCTGCAGTGTAAGGGCAGTGCAGCGGCGTGCATAACATGACAACGTCGTCCACCCTGGGACACTATACACCCCCCGTCGATCTCTGACCCACCGGGAAGGCCCTTGCCTAGGCCCAGGCCGTCGCTGCCTCCGCGTTGTTGGGGAAGCAGGCGAGACGACTCTAAGACGCGCTACACCTCACGCTGCCCGCACGGTACCCAAGCGTGCTTTCACGGCATCCGCGAGGGCAGGTAAGGAGCCGCCCCCAGCAAATTCCTGACACTTCCTCTCCGCTCCCCAGGCTACGGCCTGTGCTCCACAGCGAGTAGAGGGTACGCCCTCCACTGGCCGTGGAGCCCCTCTATGTGGCTCAACCTCAATGCGCGTGATACTGGGGTCATCGGGAGATCCACCTCACTGAACTGCTCTTAGTCTGAGCCCTCCCTTCTAGCCTGCTCGATATGGGTGACCCTATTCGGCATAGCTTAGCTAGGAGATCATTGGGATATGCAAGCCCCCTCTCCACAACGACAAGGTGGCAGCGCTGCGGGAGGGTTAACTTTAGCATGAGATATATGTAGGCCGAAAAATTGTTAACATTTCATTTTCAATTTTAAATTAAGTTTGCTTGGTGGTTTTAATATACCACAATTTTTTTGAAATACTAGATAAACACAACGAATAAAAATATTTAATACACTTATTTTTTGTACTGTATAGCGTTATTAGAATTACATGTTAGTTGAACTACCAGCGTAACAAGCAAAGATAAGTATTAAATAACAATTTCACACTTTGTATAAGTTATGAACTTGGAAACTTTTGTAGTATAACGACTATAGATTTATCGTTAACTGTCTGGTGATGAATGTTATACACAAATAAACATTGAAGTTTAGAATTAGTTTTATTTATTCGAGTTGATGATTAAAAGTTAATTTTAGTTTTGTATGTTCCACGTGTATTATTTGTGTAACATTCAAATTAACAATTAGTATATATCTATCGTCAACATTTCACGTGCCTCATATCAAAAAGTTTACTTACTCTAAGAGTATTTCTCCTTACCTAATAATAACTAGCTCTCGGAAAGCTCGGAAATTCTAGTATTTGAGACGACTCTATTAAAAAACATTTTATCTGAGGATTACTATTGTTGATAAACGTTTGAATTTGCGCAGGACTTCTTTAATAGGGAATCAAGAATCTTCCCAATGTATCTTGCTCATCCGAGATTTTATTAATTACTAGATGTTGCCCGCGACTTCGACCGAGTAGACAAATATAATCAGAAAGCTTGGAACTGCTAAGCTATCGGGAGTTACACGTGTTATTGTGAGTCAACCATAAAAGATAGACATATGCAGTCGTGGGATATTTTTTATATAATTTTAAGGAGAACATTTCCGTCACTCATGATTTCTGTCTAGCTTTAACCATTAAGGTTGTACACTCGACGGAAGCTTAAAAAATGGAGTAACTTCTCCCGTTTTCCCAACATTTCCCTTCACTGCTCTGCTCCTATTGATTGTAGCGTGATGAAATAATTGTACCAAGTTTCGTTAAAAATTTTTGTTTCTATAACGGTTATACAGACAGACAGACAAAAATTTTACTGATTGCATTTTTGCCACCATTATCGATCGCTGATCACCCCTGATAGTTATTTTGGAAATATGTTTCATATACACAATTGACCTCTCTACAGATTTATTATAAGTATAGAAGATGAGAACCAGGACGTAACGTTTGTTGAGTAAACGAGATATCTATAGATCAAGAAAATAAATAGTACACTTATTATTGAACTTATGAAATAACGAAACTGGGCATATGGTTATTTGTACCTTTCTACAATATGCATACTAACTACCTGACCTGGCAGACGTTGTCTTGCCACTAATTTTCAATTTGTCAATGTGAATAATGACGTCAGTTTAGCTTATATTTTAATGTGGACAAAATTACATATTAGTGCGAAATTTCATTAAATCAAAATCCGGTAGTTTCGGGAATCAGCCCGGACTAAAGTCAATCTTGATTTCGAAACTTTTAAAGTAAATTCTGAAGGTATTGCTCAGCATTCATATAAAAGTGAGTCACAGACGAGTACATCTTTTTCTACGGAATACTGACCTCATATCCAAGTTTCTTGAGGAACAGCCTCATGAGAGGTGGCTCGTCTCCGAAGAACTTGGTGAGCCTCTTCACGCGGTCAGGGTTGCTGAAGGAGAAGGGGTCCAGGCGGCGTTGGCTGCCCGACCGTATGTTCTGTTGGGACCTGGAATAGATTAATGTTTTGATTATTTATTTGCGTGACTGTAGAATTTGGATGGTATATATTAGAATAGGAATATTTGTTTCCTTACCTAAAAGTATGGAGCAAGGAGGAGGCAGTGTGGGTATTTACCTAATGTAGCGTATAAATGAAGCATATGTATATATTACTTGTTTGGGATTTATAGATATTAAGGACATTGTGTGTCTGGTAGGCGCGGTGCTATCTCGCCTGATTGACATGAGCCGTTGGTTGCCGTTCGACTGGTGTCCCAGGGTGCGCTCGTGTTCAGTGGCACACCACTACAGTGTGTGGAGGGTTACCCCGGAGGCAGGTCCGGCCAATTGGTTTTTAGACGATTGGAGTCCGACATAACCCTTTCGTCTCGTCCTTCGTGCCAGATTTTTTTGACGTAAAAAATGGTAATTTATATAATTATGGACCTGTACATGTGTCGCAGCACGGACTGCTCGCATAGCAGGAACCAGGCACCTGCAATGTATCTGTGTGCTTACACACCCGTACCTACGTACGCACACCTGCAACTGCACATGTACTTGTGTACCCACACACATGTACCAGCGTACACACACACCTGCATCTGCATCTGTGTACTAACACACCTATACCTGTGTACACATACACCAACACCCGCACCTGTGTACCTATGCACCTATACCTGTACATGTGTCTCAGCGTGGTTAGCTTGCACAGCAGGAACCCGGCATACCTACTTAACTACTTACCTACACACCTGTACCCGTATACCTGCACATCTGTACCTGTATATCTACACACCTGTACCTGTATACCTCCACACCTATACCTGTGCACACCTGCACCTGTACCTGTGCACACCCCCGCTGTGTACGCACCTGTACATGTGCCTGAGCGCGGCGAGCTCCGCGCGCACGAGGTCGAGCTCGCGCAGCAGCGCGTGCTGCGTGCGCATCTCGCTGGAGAGGTGCGCCACCGAGCGCGCCAGCGTCACCACGTGCGCCTCCAGCCGCTGGAACCGCTTGTTTATGCCCTGGGAACATATGTATATATTTACATTTTTTATATGTAAACCTTTTTTTATCATATGAAGGTAGCAAACGAGCTTGCAGTCCAACTAATGGTCCGCCCATGGACATCAGTAATCATCCCCAAGTACGATTGAATTTGATACTTGACAATAAGATTTCCTGAAATATATTGAATAAGCCGTACCGTAAATGCACTTATGCACCAATTATGGCCAGTATGAGCACATTTTTTTCGTTCTTACTTTGTAATTTACATATTTCGTAACATTCGTTCTCAGGGATTTGGAGGTATACGAAGAATAATTTTCTTAATAAGTATTCGATGTTTAAAATTTGCTTAATACTAACTTCAACAAAATATAATTAAAAACAAGTAGCCCCAATCTGACTTCATTTATGGACAAGGAAAATCCAATAATGGACACCCAATTATGGACATTACCCAAATATGGGCACCTAGTTATGGATATTTTTAACTGGAAACTTATTTTTGGGGCTCTTTTAGGAATAGGGCATAAGCTCCGTAGTTGAATATATTGAAAAAATACCATTACAATTTATTTAAGGAATAATATAATAACTCATATATTTAAGGATAATAAACAGATTTCATCTTTAAGGGCCCTTTAAAGAATAGAGGGTTTAAGCTCCGCAGTTGGTTATATTGAAATAAAAAAAATTGAACATTTTACGAACATTTTGTCCATATTTTGTTACAAGCTTCAAATAAATCCAATTATGAATGCCGACAAATTTTAGTGCTAAAACTTCAGAGAGGTTTTAAGTACATACAAAACTTATCTAGAACAAATATTTAAGCTTCAAAAGAAAATACTAAATAATATAGTTCTTAAGCCGGATGTCTTTAAGCACTGCAATGTATTGCCAGTACACCTACAATTTAAATATAGTGTATTAAAAGAAAACTTTTTTAACGACAATTATAAAGTAAGAATTCATCATCCTGTATTCACACGGGCTATCGCACAGAACCGGTTGCTTACAACTCGGGCGCATTATTCTATTATTATCAATAATTCACTAAGTAATATTACAATAATGTTAAACCTCTCATCAAAAAAGCCAATTAAGTGTCTCTATTTTCATCGCAATCCTTATAAGAAATTCTGACTTTCAGTATCAAAAATATTGCGCTAGTGAAAAATGGTCGAAAACATAATTTTAACCCTGCACATCGTTGCTAGAGAAGCTTTATACCAACTAGCTCGTAGATATCAATACTATAAAAAAGGCTTAGATTATTTAGGTTCAAACGTACAATGAAAGATTTGAAACAGTAGTTCCTCTACTTTTAGACATAAAACTGGCATAGCTAAAAATTTAGTAAATCAAATTGTATGAAAGAAAAACGGAATAATTACCTTAAGATCATGTTTCTTCCTATGGTCGTTGGAACTTCGTCGCTTGTCCCTCACCGGACGACTGCTCACAGAACTTGAAGGTAGAGACGACATACTGCCATAACGTCGCTTTGATGATAATCTGAAAATAAAAATAAATTACTCATAAAATAGAAGTAAATTAAAAAACAACGAAGTTGGTTTAGAACTACAAGCGAATGAATAATTTTACATAAACTACTTGTGCAACTTTAAATAACATTTAAAATGAAATATTTCACGATAAAATAATTGTAAAATAGAAGTAACTATAATAATACTATTATAACTAAATCTTCTAGTAATGATAGTAAGTATTGGTCTTAAAGGGTCAGCTAAACTTACATCAAAAACGATATTAAACTATCTTGGGACCTTTAACTAAGTTCTCAGGGATGGCACAGTGTTTTATCGACCTCGGGTACATGGAATCATAATAGGAGTTGATGATAAATATCCTGTTGCCAGTAGTATTTACCACTTACCATCAGATGTATACACCATCAGATGTGTGTACAGGCTTAGCTTTTATGCTAAAATGTAATAAATTCAGAATATCAAAGATGTCCTCACCTAGATTCCCACGTAGGATGTTTGGCCAAACTAGCTGGTTTCCTGACCCCCAGAAGTTGCAGTACTTCAGCATACATGTTCTCCAGACCTCGGAGTTGCCTTCGTATAGCTCTGGCGTCGCCCGTTGATGCGTCACTGTCTGTTCTACCGTCTAGGAGTGAGGAGAGGTCCAGGCTTCGAGTCGTGGTTGATGTCATGTCGGTGGTGTCGATGCCAAATACTAGAAGAAATAATATGAATTTATTAAATACCAAGCTTGTAAATCTATTTTGAATCAGTAAATCGTTAATTGATTGAGCTGAAATTTTCAATGCACTTAGGGTGGAACAAAATAGGTATTTTCTAATCAAATTAGTGCATTTTTATAACATTGTTTATGTCTATCTGCTGGATCCTTTGAAGCTGATGACAATTAAATTAAAATCAACTTGATTATACCAAACCATATTCTAAAAGTATCTATTTTAAACTAAGTATGATATTTGTACTCAAAAGTCAACTTACGATGTTTCTTATAGTGATGATCTCGTTTGGAAGAATGTTTCTTATGAGAGTGCCAACGAGGAGATTCGCGACCTCTCCGCCGATCTTCAGGATATTCTGAAGAACGTCCTGGTAAGCTGAAAGATGGAAAAAGAAAAGGTAGATTATTAAGCCCTAATTATTATGCTGGTCCACAAGCCTGGCAAACATCGTTAAGAAATTACAAATTTAAAGATGTGAAGGAGTTTAGTTCGGCTTGTATGGCTTGTTAGCTTGTGGATGATCAAACCGAGTATATGTTTTATGCCACAAAACAAATAAGTTTGCATTATGTGTATAAGGGCCTGGCTTTGTTAGATTTTGTGGTACGTGTCAAGCGTTTGGATTTAGAATTACACTTCAAGGTTTAAAAAATGACAGTTAAATGGCTTTGCTGTTTTGTTATCCGAAGAATATTGTTTTTCCAAAAAAAAAGAAACCTTTTTAAATTCGATGGCATTTATGTAAAAAACGACATATTTAGGACTGTTTTAATATTAGAAAGTGTGGATTATAACAGTAATTTTAAATCTTATTTGTTTGATATTACCTGTTCCTCTTATGCAGATCGGAGGAGGGCGACAGCGGCGGCAGCGGCGGCGTCACGGAGCTGTCGGAGCTGCCCGAGCTGTCGAGCCTCATTCCAGCTAACTTTGGTTCTAGTATTTGGCGTAGTTCGCATTCCACTAAATCTGCCCACTCGTTCTCGCCTGCTGTGGAGCGATAGCGAAAATTATAGTACACTAAGTATAAAATCATGAGGAGACTCCAATTTATGCATATTTAAACAAAAGTATATGAATGAGTATGTAGGCAATGCTAATACTGAAATTGTTTATGAATTTCTTTGAGTAATCAAAAACTTTAAAAGACAACTAGACATACAAAGGCATTGCGTCAGGTCAAATACAGACTAATGCACGTACGATTCGTATATTATCTTCAAATGAGCAATAACTGACTGACTGATTGACGATTAATCTATCAATTGAAAACCATTAGATAGGCATGTTGTAAATTGGTGCCATTTTGCAAATGACGTAAGTGACCACTAAAAGGACATATTTGGGAATTATCTAGAAATATAGTATTAAATTTATAGTTATGCTTACTTGGTCCCGGTGTTTGCTGACTAGGGCCAGGTTGTGGTTGTCTCGACTGTCCAACTGCATCAGAATCAGCAGAAGTATCGTGAAGACTCGCTTCTGGTCTCCTGCCGCTGGAGTACGCCACGCTTCCTCTACCAGAGTCTACATTAGACGACTGTCCTCCGTTTTTGTCGTAATCTAAAATACAGAATTACCACATTTATTGTCTATTTGCAAGTAACATTAACTAATTTGTGCAATTATAAGTCACTGCCTAACTTAACTTATTTAAGCTCTAGAAATGTATAACTCTGCTCTAGAAAAGTTTATATCTCAAAACTATCCAATTTTAAGTTTAGTGCCCATTGGAACTTAAATTAAAACCATTTCTCAAATATTTCAGATAATTTGCCGCGAAGTTCATGCCATTGTAAATCAAAATTTTTAAGTAAGTTTTTAAATGTTCATAATGGCTTGCTGTGTGCGTTGGTCTTGCATGTATGTTAGCACATCATGTTCTTAATGGCACAAGCAAGTACTAAATAAAGGCAAAATAACATTTCTGTACTTACCGGAACTAGCTCCAGAACCGCTGGCACCCTTTTTACTATGAGCCTTCAAATCTTCTATTCTACTAGGAGTTTGTCTTGATGATGAAGGTTGTGGGTTGTAAGCCTCAGTTTTTGCACTAGAATTATATACACTATCCGCTGACTTCTGACTTGCGCTTTCATCATTTTTTTCTAAAACTTCTGCAGCATTTGACGTCCTTTCTTCTTCTCTTTGTCTTTGACCTAACGAGTCGGGGGTTCTGCGGGATTCTTTATGGCTATCTGGAGTTCTACGGGACTCCCTATGACTATCTGGTGTTCTACGAGACTCCCTATGGCTATCTGGTGTTCTTCTATAAACATCGTGTATTCTTTCTTGTCTATTTGACTCTAAAGATCTTCCGCTTGTTCTGATACGTTCCTCAAAACTAGACCTTCCTTGAGCTGCAAGTCTAACTCGGAAACCTCCATCATCAGATTCTCGTTCTTCATGACCATTTCTTGGAGGTCCATGTTCATTCGGTGGTCCATCTAAGAGGTTTCCATGAGAGTTTCTTCGGGATTTATCATGGTGTTGAGGTGTGGATACCTCAGCCCTCGGAGGGGGTTCATCTAACAGGTGTGGATGGGACGCAGCTCGTCTACCTTCTACTAATCCTCTTTGTCGGACTATTTCTCTTTCTAACTGCTGAGGACTTCTTAAGTCAGGCCTTGAATGTGAATTGTCGAACTGAAAATTATAAATGATCATGTTACTAAGATTACATAGGAATACTAAAGTAACTTATGAAGATAGAGTAATATATTTTGAAATAAAAAAGGTAATGAATCTACACCGAATAACCGGAAATTGCCATACGTGCACGAATCAAAGTGTGTTAATGATTGCAATTCGATGTAATAAGAACAACTATATTGACCTAGATATACCGATGTGAGATTTTAATGGAAATCTTTTAAACACAGACCAGAGTTAAGCCATTAAAGTTAACGGGCCATTTCGTCTAACACAATTACCGGTTACATAAGGTCAGTTCATATTTATGGACTCTTAGTTATCCATAGCATCGTCAGTAACGTTTTATTATCAGGAAATGTTCAATTTCCATTACCTGGCCAGTTCGTTAACACGAAATATAAGCATTATTGTCGATTATTCCGTAGAACCCACATCTCTTGAGCTATGAATAGGCATAAAAGTGATAGTTTGGATCACAAAAGAAAATAATGATGAGTGATTTGGCACTTGTTAATCACTTGTTTTTAATATTTTATGACAAATAACCAAAAGTAAGTAAGTACCAAAAGCACCAAAGTAACAATAATATCAATTAAAAACACGACCCTTATTGTGACGTGGACGTGATATCTAATAGCAGGCTTCCTGATTTCTATGTTTTAACAAGATAAGTCAATAAATTCATCTCACTACATACTTGGTGATATCAAGCCAACATCAGCAGCGCTTACTTTAATTACGGAATATTGTGAGAAACAGTTAATTGTTGGGAACGATTGTTCTTTGTTGCAGCCGACGTGAAGGGAACGAGGCTAAGAAGAGAATGGCAGGTATATTTTTCCAGCTTTTGGTAGGCTATAAGTGGATAGCATTGTTATCGTTGAGATGTATGTAGAGATTGCAGTTATGGCAAGACATGGACTAGACAATAGTATCAAGAGTATAAAATAATTTGGTCGTAAGAAAAGTAAATCAGCAAATCAGCAAGTAATACAAGAGGTCATTCAAGTGGTTGGAAAAGAGTTTTTTTTGTTTTTAACGGAAGTTCCAAAATTACGGATGATTACGGAAATTATGATTACGGATGTTATTCATAACCTCTACACATAATAACACACACATAATAAACATACATATAATAAACTCCACTTACTTGCGATTGCGGTCCGGTCTTCAATGAAGTGAAATTTGCCATAGATCTAACATCCATGTCTCTTTGATATACCGCACTTCGTCTTCCAGGGGGTCCATATTGCTGATACAACGCATCAGCACCCAGAGCTTGTGGGCGGGAGTGTGGAGTGGAGGCCAGCATTTCTTGAGATCTAGCCTGCTGGTGGTTGAGTAGCATCTGCTGTTGTGCTATTTGCTGCTGCATTAACTGCCTGAAATAGTGAATGAATAGAATCGTTAATAACAAGGCACAGTAATGTTTACTGAGAAATATATGGAATTTAATAGATTACTCTCTAAGAGGTGTTTTAAATTTTAGAACGTCTTATTGCGTGACAATAGGCAATTTGCAACCAAACCGTCAAAAGAACGAATAGCTACCTACAATTTTCATATTCGCAGACTAGACACAATATTTTATGAAAAATGAGAATAATAAAAATAAAAAGCTTATTACCTGTGTGGTGATGGACTAGGATAAGCCATATTGTTTGCCATTCCATGACTGTATTGCATGTCTGGTCGGTTCTGTGGCATCGGTCTACCATAGATCCCTTGGTCAACTTTCCTTGGCGTTTCTCTCGGTGTAACTTGTTCAGGCTCCGGTCTCTTCCTCTCTTCAATGTTATTTAGACTAGCTTCTTCGTTATTCTTTTCCGATTCATTACTTTCCTTACTCTTAAATCTACTTGAGATCATGTCTTTTAGTGTGTGATAAGTTTTACTCACAGATTTAGCACTTTTAGGCGCATCTCTTGTACTGTCCTTACCAGTTTCAACTGTGACTGTTATTAAGTGTGAGTTGTTCTGTGTTTCTGTTTTGGGTCCGTAATTTTTAGCCGGTATCGGGGGTTTGGGTGAGTCGTAATTTTGTAAATTTCTTACAATCTGGCTCTGATTTTGGTTTTGGTGCATAGCATACCCGTAATTTTGGTCGTGGTATTGTCTGAAGTCACCTGATGTGCCAGCTTGATGGTTCTGGAAATAAATATGTATTATTAAGTGATATTTTCTATATTTATCAATTAACACCATTTTTAGTAAATGTAAGACGCATTTAATTGTCACTGTAGACGGTAGGAGCACCTTTTAAAAATAAAAATATTGAAAACAATTTTAAGAACTGCATTAGTAACGGTCGTCGTCACTATTGGGCGTTTATGAGAATCAGAATGTGAACGGTATTTTCATACACTTCTGGGTGCCGTGGCCTGTTATTTGCTTATCTATAACCGCACCCTCGCTGAAGATATTTCCATAGAAGTAGTGTCGAGGCTTTCATGGTTAACAATGAGTAGCAAGCATGTGAAACGCGAATGTGTTACGGCGGTGGGAAGTTCAAACAATGGGGCATTGGTTTGTGTTCGTATTGAAGTTCTATTGTGAAGAAAGGTTTCATTATAACCGTAAGTAGACATTCTGGAGTATGTACTCGTTTGTACTTCAACGGATTTTTATGAACTAACTTGTATTTTTTACTTTTCATTTGGGGTAATTTATATGTTTTTACCAATTAAATGAGATTGAAAAATTAATGTTATTTTTTATTAGCTTAGAAGTGGATGACAACGCAATAAAGAAAAGTACTTAAACGGTTATTTTTTTGAATTTATTGTTAAGCGTAAGTAGTAACTGGCACCCACTAGACTTATTTTCTAAATCTTTGATGAGTATGGCTACTCATCACAATTGGGAGCAACAGAGCATACTCAAATATTGGTAGAGATAGATGTTAAATCTTCATTTACTTTTTTCATACAAAGAAATTTATTCATTAAGTTAAAATATACACTTAATAATATTTTATTTAAGTAGCTTATGACCACATCGTTATATTTTGTATAAAAGTAATTTATGAATGTGACGGTAAAAAAAATACTAACATTTTCCAGGGCGAATTCAACCATTGTGTTCTTGTCTGAATTCAATATTCTATGCGTTAAAATATAAAATATTTAAAACGAAATTATCCATATTTAGTTTCTTCAAAAGACAGTTCATTCATTAATTGTTAGAAATCACAAAAGCGCACACACTATTAAGTCCACTAGAAGTTTTTAGACGAAAACATATATAAAGAAATTAATTCAACTAATTCTAATTAGCACTTTTCCGTTTATTTTTTTCTTCTTCTTCTTAATTTTTTAACGTTATTGCATCATTTTATTAATTTGTACACTAATTCACTTAACACTTCAACCTTGCAACAATCAAAAAATATTAAAATCCACTTAATCTAGCATGAGCTAACACCGATAAATGAACCACAAAATCCACTATGAAAACAATTGGAGTCACAATGTCACAAAAGCAAACAGCTAGATGAGTCAACGAATACTTTTACATTATTTTCCAGCGAGCTTTGAAAGTAAAACGCCCTAAAGCTTGAGCGGACCGGATGCGCGCGCTCGGGATCCAAGCAAGTCTACTAGTGCCTACTAGATCGCGTGCGGGCTGGCTACGCCGAATTAGCTAACGGACGGATTAGAAACGCAAAATATAGGCAGCGACCAATTGATACAAATCGGCTTTTATTTTTAGTTATTTCTTACAAATATTTTTAACGATTGAGAAAGATACGATATATTAATATAACAAATCGTATTTTATTTATCTAAAACTTTTGTTTTCTTTTCTGTGATTACTTTCTTAAAAGTAAAGATGTATACATTTCAATCATTTTTCTGTAGCCTTTGCAGGAAAAATAATAATATACAAAAGTAATCGTTGCGTCAGATCGATACAAATTTTTGAGGGAGTATTCATTACCACGCTTTCTATTTAATATTTGTATAAATTATAAATATATAGAAGATTTTTTTAAATAAATCTAATTTAAAAAGATCTTAATTTTAGCGGACAAGTTGGTTATCTAGCCTGTTGGACAATTTAATGAAGTCAAAATGGATGTTACAACGATTTCTAAACTAATTTCTTTCCAAAATTTCTACACGATGTTTTAATTTCGAGAGTCGATCTGCACGCATCGATATTTTAGATTCGATCCACAGATCTGCGGAGTCTCAGACTTTCACTATCGTGAATGCCGTGTAATTTCTGTTTCGATGTAAAAATTTAGTCTCGTAGTGTAATCATTGTAGATTAGTTAATCAAGGTCTTGGCGCCGACCTTTTAGGAATATATTCTTCGATCGATGATTAAGTAAGTATAAGGTACAGAAGTATTATGATGCATTGCATGCATTTCAGGAGCTTGATCTTTATTATGATGTTTACCACTATCATATCAAACTATTAAGTTATAAGTTACACATATTTAGGTTTAATAATGTGTACGAAGGCATGTATACGTTTCTTACTTCAATGATTGCATTTCCTTGTAATGTGAGTCCATTAAAATGAATACAAGACTTTTCTTTCATATCAAAGTAGTTCCAAAAGAACATACGAAGATTTAAAAATACAAAATAATATGGACCGGAATAAACATTCCTTAATAATATTTTCTATAGACACAGCCATGGGCTCAATTATGCCTCACCACAATCTATGACTATTTCGTGACTTAAACGACGACCTCTTTACCTTCGCTGTCCTTATTACGTCACCAAAATCCAGGACAACGCTTATGCTTATGTGAATCAGTTATCAAATTGTCGACCATTCGTCGTATAAAGGCCGCACGTAAGTCACCGTTGTTTCGTCGTACACCTCTTCCATCGCCACGCGGTTTGCATGTTGATGTCTATGGAGCTGGGCTAGCCATTGTATATTTGTTACGTTCGAGTTGAAGGACGTATCCGTTATGGACGGCAAAAGGCATGCGTTCGATTTGTTTAGTGGTCAATGTCAGACGGTTAAGGGTCTATTTTGTACGTCCATCAACGATGATTCAAATCAAGTCGTGACATTTTATAAAATAATTGTCAAATTTAGTTTTACGTCCTAATCCTGACTTAGGATGCAAAGTACTGATAAGCACTGATATAAAGATGTTTACCAGCGTCTGAAAATATGTGAGGTAGCGATGAAAGAATCAAATTAATAGTAATAATGAATCGAATTAATAATAATAAAGAATAAAAATGAATTAAGACTAGGATTAATTACTCATTAGGAATTGTACCACAATATAGAAAAACATATTGTTTCCGAAGGACTGAAAAATATTGTCAATTTGAAATAAATGACGAATTTGTGTAAAAACATAATCAAAATGAGTTCAATAATTTTTCCATAGAAAATTGCGTTACATAAACACTTAACAAGGGGTCATGGGTTTTTTCAAAAACAATCCATTGTTTATAAATACCATGTCTTTGACCACATCGGAATTTGTTTGGAAAACAATTTCTTTCAATAAATCCATTTCTCAGAACAATGTTGAGGAAAATGCGTTTGTATGAATCATTTTTATAGTATGTGAGAAAATGTTGTTTGTTTTTGTTTAAGTTTACACTTTTATATGGTAGCAGTAGAGCAAATAAACGGTCCAGTTGATGTTAAAATAATGGAATATTTATGTATAATTAAGATTCATGCCAAACTTCAACTCAATCGGACACTGGGAAGTGGGTGAAATTTAGCTTGCAAGATTTGATTACAAACACCGGGACAGGTGAAACTAAATTAAAGCTTGTAAAATGAATGTTTGTCTGTAAGAACTTTATAGAATGATAAACTATGCATTTGATCATGTGATCTTTAGCAAGTTGTTGTGCATGAGCCCACGAAGGTTTCTGAGTTGGTACGGTAATTTTTAAAGAATTTTATTTAAAAAAAATATTTTCTATTGAACAATTTTACGAATAATTCATACATAAAACTTAAATTGTACTACTTTTGTACGATTTGTACAAACCAAATGTACCAATCAACAATGAGCTGCGAAACTGAAATTATAACTTGCTTTTCGATGAAGGAAAACATTGTGAGGAAAGGGTGCGTGAAGTCTACCAATACGCACTTGGCCAGAGCGGTGGACTATGCTCTAAATCCTTCTCACTATTAGAGACCTGTTTCCAGCAGTGAAACAATAATGGGTTATAATGATAATACTTAGTAAAGGTGGTGAGGACGGTAAGCATAAGTTACACAGTCAACTTATTGCGTCAAAGTCTCATCTACATTTCCACTGACATTACCCACTTGAAACGTGAGATCAACCACAAACAGCCAATAACGAAACGAACCCTGCCAATAACAATGCTAATTAAACCTTAAGGTTTAATTCCATAATCCTCACATGAATACGAGATTGGAGTAGACCTGCTTCCTGTGTAGCGACCGTGACGACGCGCACGGCATGACGAGTGAGTTCCTTGCCCTCGGAGTTCACTTGTCAGTCATTTTGAAGGTACTTGTGTTCTTTGGAGGTGGTACAACTCCAATTTTAGGCCAACTGCATGTTAGATAATTTTGACCTATTTGCGTTTTTATATTTGAAAATCGGTGATGTACAAAATCAAAGCCCATATTGGGTGCCAGAATATTAATTATATGTTATTTTAACCATGTCGGCATTTTTTGGCCGTTCTGATATTGAAGATATTAATATTTTTGAATCACGTAAACGCAAATAGTTTAAAATCGCTAAAATCCAGCTAGTAGCCTCATTGTGGCATGTGGCTCATGAATTTAGAAGGTGGTGCGTAGAACGTATATTTATTTATCTATTTTTGCGGTAAATCTACATATTTTAATGGTAACCATAACATATGGTTATTCTGACTGGAAAACATTGTTTATAAGGAACTGCTACGCGGCTACGTTGCTTCCTTTTACGCCACGTAGTAGTGGTATTGTCTGTGCAAACCGCATACAGCATATATGTATGGTCAATATTATTCGAAATTTGTTAGTTTGAAACTGATCGTGTGCTGTCTGAAGGAGGTGTCAAGAGTCTCCGAAATCGGCGTGTTTGTATGAGGAGAGTTATGAAA